>LNAC01001872.1:75237-90466 GCA_002007465.1 Ailurus styani
TCCCCTCCAGCAGCCCTCAGTTTGTTTCCTGAGATTAAGAGTCTCTTATGGTTTGTCTCCCTCCCCGGTCCCATCTTGTTTCATTTTTCCCTCCCTACCCCTATGATCCTCTGTCTTCTTTCTCAAATTCCTCATATGGGTCTATTTATGCTTTTTTGTTTGGGTCTATTTCTGTTTGTTTTATTTTTTAGATTCCACATATAAGTGAAACCATATGATATTTGTCTTTCTTAGTCTGACTTATGTCACTTAGCATAATATTCTTTAGGTCCATTCATGTTGTTGCAAATGCCAAGATCTCATTCTTCAGCAATGTTCCATTGGGTATATAACCCATATCCCCTTTATTCATTTATCAATTGATAGACACTTGGGTAACTTCCATGTCTTGGTTATTGTAGATAATGCTGCAGTAAACATAGAGGTGCTTCTATCTTTTCAAATGACTGCTCATAGGTATTTTAACAGCTCTGCAAAGATGAAGATGGTGATGTTGGGGGAGAAGGTTATTCTGTTTGAAACTCATTATAGGTCAGGTGCCACACCGATTATTTTTCATGCATTACCACATTATCTTTGATATAGCTATACTTATTATTTCCTTCCGTTGCTTAGGAAACTGAAGCACAGAGAGGTTAAATAATTTGCTCAAGGCCATGCAGATAATAAGTGGTAGAGTGCACTTTCCTCTCAGGCAATATAACTGCCAAACCCATGCCAGTAAGCACTACTACCTACACTCCTCTGAAGACAGAGGGAATAATCAATATGTGCATACTTTTTTTTTCTTGGTATATGTTGGCTTTGATAGCAGACACTATTATCATTTTGCAGACTACCAAGCTACTATCTTGCCTGCTACTTTTTGTTTTGTTTGTTCTTTCATTGGCTTCTGGATTTCATTGCCACTGGATTGGTTCTGTGAGGCAGTACTATTTATTTTCTTTATCTTTCCATGGCATTGGAACCAGTTTGAACCATTCTTTCTCCCTGTATCTGGATGGTTGGGTGAAGTAAATATTATCCCTTCATATTATTAGTCTACATATTAAACCTGCCCAAGAATTAAAACTGCTTTTAGGAAATTCATTTTCATAAGTTTTCCATATACCCAACTCCCTTGAATAACTCTCATTGACACCTGCTCTGTAATTCCTTAATCAGGTTGCTTTCTGGATTTCTTTACTGACTGTTGTCTTGGCTCAAATATTATTTCCTTAGAGGAGTCTTCCTTCAGTCCTGACTTAGTTCTGGTCTTCCTGCTATATGGAGCTCACAGCTGAACGCAATGGCTAGGACTCTTTAAGGTATACTGTGTAGCACTTAATCAAGATCAAATAAAGCTCAAAATATTTTGATGATGAGGAGGAAGATGGGATTTCATTTCTTAGAGTTGTAAAATATTAATAAATCAAAATATACTTCTGATTTCTTACATGGATTAGGAATTTTCTTGTCACCATTGATGATGATAATCATCACATTGCACAGTTGGATTTGCAAACCATATCCAGGAAATGACTTTTTCTCTAGCTGCAAATATTGATAAATGAAGATGTCTGAAAGTTTGTCTCAAGTGATTATTTTTTAAGCTTCAGGCAGTTGTGTTTTTAAGGGACTTGCTTTTTTTTTTTTTTTTTTTTTAGCAAGACAGAGAGAGAACAAAAATGGGGAGAGGCAGAAGCAGACTCCCCGCTAAGCTCACTGAGCTGGAAGACCAACATGGGGCTCAATCCCAGGACCCAGAGATCATGAACTGAGCCAAAGGCAGATGCTTAACCATCTGAGCCACCCAGAAGCCCCTAAGGGACCAGCTTTTATAACATTGATCAGCCATTTCTAGTTCAACCTCTTTGACAGATATCTCTCTTATAGTTTGTGTTTGAAGCTGAATATTAGGCTGGGGATAGAAAGAAAGCACAGGTGCCTAAGTACAGAGGTCTGTCATCTGAAGAACCAGCCTCACCAGATGTACCAGGCAACAGTATTTTTTTTTCCTTTCTCCTGTGCACAGTCCTGGGAATGCCAGCAAGTGTTAAAACACATAGAGTATTTGCCACTCTAATTAATAAACATAAATTTGATCAGTTGTTAGAACTTAAAGTTGGTTTACTTTCATTGTGATTATCTTTTTTCTTTTGTGTTCTCTTGCCAGTTCCTCCTGAAGCTATTGGCTTCTTATCGGCAGTTGGGGTCTTTATTGTTCTTTTGGTCGTCCTCTTCCTCTTCATCAACAAGAAGATATATTTAGAAAAAATAGGCCTTCCATGCCTGGAGCAACGAGGGAAAAGGAAGCACTCTAAAGACAAGGCTGGGATCCGTGAGGGACTGGGTAAGCATGATGCTTTACATTCTCCTGAGCTTGACAACTTGCTGTGGTTTGGGTCAGGGGAGGAGTGTCACTGTTTCCAGGATAGGCCCCATTAAGAAATCACACGTGAGTTGTGGTAGACATGATGAATGGACATTACCGAAGAGTATATTAACCTTATGAAAGTAATGCCTTCCTTCAAGTTTGAAGAGCAGATGGGAAAAGGCTGACCACCACTTCTTGTCGTCTTAGCTTTTTAAATGTCTGGGTTGAGTTTCCCTCTGACTAATGATTGACAAAAAAAAAAGGTTTTTCACTGACAAAAGCCTTGATATGTTTTAGTCTCATTATGTTGGAGCAGTGTTGACATTTCACTTCAGTTGGCTGTTTTTGAGATTTTCCTTGCTGAGGGCCACTTCCCACCTCATACAGCAATAGCCACTTTTTCAAAGGGAGGTTTTTGCTCATTAAGCTCACTGAATCTACTACATCATTTACTAACCGCCTTTAATTTGTCAGAGGAAAATAACATACTTAAAGAAATAATTGGCTTCCTGTTCTTAAAGGACATACTTTTATTTTCAATTGCTGAAGTGTAGAACTTTGTGGTACCGGAAGTTACCACAGAGTGAGGGTTATCATCACACAGAAGTTGGACATTTAAAGATAGTGCTTTTATTGGTAACAACTCTGCTCTCTCTCTTTTTTTAAAGAGTCTAATTCTCACTTCCTCTGCCATGCCCCCAATGGGACATGATGTCGTTCATGAAGGAACAATCTTATTTATATTTTTAGAGATTTTGTCTGTCTATCTATCCATCTATCTATCTTTCTATTAGAGATCAAGAGTCGAGGGAGGGGCAGAGGGAAAGAGAAAGAGAGAATTTCAAGCAGACTCTGCACTCAGCACAAAGCCTGATGTGGGGCTCAAACTCACAACCCTGACTGAGATCATGACTTGAACTGAGAGCAAAAGTGGAATGTACAACCGAGTAATCCTGGTGCCCGGAACAATCTTATTTTTTTGAGCAAGTCCTTGAGGAATACACCCTTTACTCCTCCTCCCTCCTGGGTATGTTTGAGATGAGCCTGGACCCAGGAATATATTCGGCTTATTGATATGGCAGCTTTTGTAGTCATGGTTCAGCTTTATTGCTATAAGAAAAGGCATATTTAGAGATAAATGTATAGTAATTATTGCTTCATAATAAATATCCCCAAATACAAGCACCTGAAACAACAAATATTTATTATTTTGTAGTTTCTGAAATTCACAAATTTGGGAATGGCTTAATGGATAATTATAGACCAGGATCTCTCATGAGGTTGTGATTAGGATGTCAGCTATAGTCATTTAAAGGCTTGACCAAGGGTGATGGACTCACTTCCAGGATGGCAGGAGCCCTCATTTCCTATCCATATGGAACCCTCCTTGGGGCTGCTGGAATATATTTATGACTGCTATATATATTATATTATATATATTATAATATATATTACTATATATATTATATATATATTATGGCTGCTGGCTTCCCTGAGTAAGAGAGCCAAGAGAGGAGAGCAAGAAGATGCCACAGTTTCTTTTATAACTGAGTCTGGGAAGACCTACATTGTCACTTCCACCATATGCTAGTTATATACTGCTTTGTACTTACAGCCTACACTCAAGGGAAGGAAATTAAGTTCCACTTTTGAAGGGAAGAGTATCAAAGAATGTGCGTACATATTTTTAAATAACCACAGGAGATAATATAGGTGGGGTAAATTGCAGGTCTAGAGATCTAGTTGGTATTGCTGCTGTTGTAGCCTTATCTTTTGAATACTGCTTGGGGCATCTGACTCTTCTGAAAATAGAATGGAATATTTTAAATAGAGTTTGTCAGGTGAAATCTGGGACTGATAAATGGTTTAGCCACTACTGTCCCAACTGGGACATAGGTGTGTAAGATTGATAGGCTTCTGCTTGGTCATGGATGGGAATGGAGGTAAGATTCATAGTGATTCCACTCCTCCCCCTCCCCCACCTTAAGTCACTAGTTGTGTGATCTTGGCAAATTATGGAACCATTCTAAAGTTCAGTTTCCTCATTTGTAATTTGAGATAATCAATATCCTCTACAAGGTTGATTTAGATTAATGAATTACCTTTGTAAAGCCACCAGCATGGTGCCTAGAGTGAAAGTCCTAATAGAACAATAGCTGTGCAGCATTAACAAAATACCAGTCCCAGTAATGGCTTCTAGGAATGCCATCTCCCATGAACACATTGTATTCATTACTTAAATTGGGAGATTAAAGTTGGTGATGTTTTCTCCTTTGCAAACTATAATGGGTACAGAGAGCTAAGGTTAGAGCTATTTAAGATTTTTTCCCCTTCTTTGACATGTTATCTGAGTATTTTAGAGACAATTATGAATTATACTTGCAAATAAGTTGAGGTTTGAAGATAGTGTTGAAACAATAACAATAAAGCATGAACCAGAAGCTGTCAGCTGAATAAACACTGAAAAATCCATGTCTCAAATTCACAGTGGGGTCATAGAAAGGGAGCTTTAAAAATAGTTTAATCAGGAGAATCTCCAAATTGTAATGTCTAAGAACCATTCACCTTCATTATGACATTTCTCCCTTTAAAAGTTTAATTATCAGTAAAAAAAAGTCTAATTATCACTGATCAAAAGTCTTTTTGAAAAATGTGCTTCTATCCCAGATTTTATCTAAGTCTTGATATTTGCTTTAATTATCATCCTCAGAGTACTGATTTCTCAGTGAAATTGGGATGTTCTTAACAGAATTTGGCAAATGTAAAGAAGTAGGGAAAGCAGCCTGATGTGGTGGAAAGAGGCACGGTGAAGACAGCCAGAGCTTAGTTTTGCCACTAATTAGCTGCGATATTTTGGGAAGCTCACTTCACCTCTCTGGGCCTTAAGTCCTCATTTTCAAAGTGTTGAGTCTGAACTAGGTTTCTCCCAATTTCTCTTGTGTAGTCCTCTTGGATTCGTAGGGTTACCATAGCAATTTCCTCTTTAGATCTCAGTCTATGAATGGAAGAGACGTAACAAAAATGATTAAAAGTCAACTAGAGTATCCCACTTTTAGATTGAACAATATGATATGCCATTTTTGTAGATCAAAAAATGCCTATCTGCAAGCTAATCATTATAATCTAATATATGTAAGGTTCTGAAGAATAAAATAATTCTTTTGTGTGGTAATATCACAGAGGCAGGAGTGACAATCTATTTTCTGAAGCCATCGTGTGAAATAACTTACTGGACAAAAATACTTTGCTTTCTTTTAGATTATAAAGTTTTCAAAGTTCAAAGAACTTACACATATTGTTCCATTTGGATTTGGGGAGAGAAGGGGAGAAAGAAACTGCAGCTCTTTCTTCCTAATAACACAGATAGTGATAATAATTAGGCAGTGACAACTGACAGCTATCACTTATTTAGCATTTAATTTTGCCATGCACCTGCTAATGCACGTTACATGCATTACTTGATTTCTTTATGCAAGGTATGAGTGTTGTTTGGAGAAAGGGCGGATACTACTTGTAACAAAGGAGGCATTGTTCAGCTTTGAGAGAAAAAACTGATTAAAAATAAAACTGCTATTGTGAGAGAATAGTTTTTAAAGAAGCCTAGCTTTGCCAGAAAGAGAGAGGAATTTTTTTCTGTTTTTTAAATTTCTCCCTCAAAACCTTTCTTTATATATCAAATACAACATTTAGAAATTGTAACAAAGCTTCATTTTAAGAGGCACAATGTAGAAGGGATAGAGGATATGCTATGCAGGGAATTATTCCCAGACAGGGAGGGGAATAAGAAGGCCCTTCCATTGCTAGAAAGGGCAGCCCATGGCTTGCAAAGATGGCAGGCAAGGAGAGGGCTTGAGACCTTGTCTGGACCGTGAGAAGGGTGGTAGGTGTGTGGGGTTGCAGTAGTTATGGTGAGATCAGATGCCAACATGGCTTGAGGAGGAGGCAGAAAGTAGGGTACCCTATGCTTCCCATTTAGAACTGTGGCAGGAGATGGCCTCCTTTGTGTCCCATGTGGGCCAAGGGCAGCTGTAATGGGTAGAACACAGTGGTGGGAATGGAAGGAGAAAGAAATTGAAAAGGCTCCCCTGTAGTTCTTCAGATGAGCAGTTGATGTCACAGGGGATTTAGAAGTTTGTGCAAGACCCTGTGGGTGGGAGAAGACCACACTGGAATGAGAGTCCATGAGCCTGCCAGGGAGTTGTTGCAACTTTGGGTGAGGTGGGACTGTAGCAGAGGTTAGGAATGAACTACCTGGAGCCTCCTGGAATCAGGGTCTACTTCATTGGTATGTATCCATGCCTAGAAGGGACACTGCTTGGTTTAATGCACTGCTGTTGCCATCTTAAAATTCTTAATGATTTTTGAGCCAAGGTCCCTATGTTTTTACTTTGCATTGGGTCTTGAAAATTGTGTAGCTCATGTAGCCTGAAATTATCACCAGAAAGTACTGCAGATATGAACACTTCACAGGGAGAGCTGTAGGGATAGAGGTCAATTCCTCAGGAAGTCAGGGGAGCCAGAGTGGGAAGTGGCACAAAGTGGTGAACAAGCTTACACCTATGCTCACTGATATATCAGAATAAGAGGGTGGAAGTGGAAATCCCAAAGACTGGGTATTTATCCAAATGAAATTGACTGAATTACCTTGAGTGGGCAACCTGAAGTTTAGTTCTCGGCACTGAACATGGGGAGGGGGGCCACAGAGAAAGACAAGAGTGCTATGAGACAGCATGAAGACAAGCTTTTGTACATTTAGGGAAAGCTGGTATTCAGCTAGTGCTCAGCAGTAATGCTGTGTCAGCTGAGGCTCAGAAGCAAGGTGGTTAAAATGCAGTGATTTCTCCCCACCAGTTGAAAAGAAGGCCCAATTGATGGTGCCTCCCCAAGACCACCCCCACCTCTTTTCCTGCAGTTAAATAGGTTAGGTTCTGGTCCAGCAGGGCCCTCCACTCTGTGCCATTTCCTTCTGCTTGGGCTATGATGGCAGCCATTGTCAAATATTTCTGTATTTAGGTCAGAATATGTTCAAATACAACTTTGCCTCTAAACAATTCAATAAATAGGTCCTATGATCTCCATCTTATAGATGAGGAAACTGGAGGTCAGAGAGACATTTTTCCCCCTACGCTATTAAGTGGCAGAGCTGGAAGTTGTTTCCAAGAGCACCTAATGCCAGAGGCCCAGATCTTAATCATACTTTTTTTTCTGCTCATGGAATCTTTCCAACTCAGTCTATTACTTCATGCTTTTGAACTTCTAGGATGAGAAAAAGTAAAGAAAAGGAGGTTTTGGTTTTTGTGGCTTCCATATAAAATGTCACAAACTTGGTGTCTTGTAACAACATAAATTTATTTTTGACACAATTCTGGAGACCAGAAGTCTAAAATCAGAGTGTTAGCCGGGCTACACTCTCCTAGCTCCAAGCTCCCCGTCCTTTCTCACCATGCCTTCTCTTTATGTGTGTCTATGCTCTCTGTGTCATTCATCACTGGGTTTTGGTCGAATCCTGATAATCCAGGAAGATCTCATCTCAAGATCCTTAACTACATCTGCAAAGACCCTTCCAACATTCATGGGTTTCAGGGATTAGGACGTTGGCATATCCTTTTGGGGGGGCCACCATTCAGCCATTACAAGAGGGGGAGGAGGTAAAAGCATAACCCGGAAGTGATTTTTAACCATTCCAAATTAGGAGAGTTGATGAAGAAATGGATGCAGGATTCTTTTTCCCATTTGCCTCAGTGATATTCCACATGCCCCATCTGGGGTGAGAATGGTTCTTACAAAGAGATGCAACAAAACCTTGTCAAATGTTTACAGTATGGGGGTGCCTGGGTGGCTCAGTTGGCTAAGTGACTGCCTTCGGCTCAGGTCGTGATCCCAGAGTCCTGGGATCGAGTCCCGCATCAGGCTCCCAGCTCCATGGGGAGTCTGCTTCTCTCTCTGACCTTCTCCCCTGTCATGCTCTCTCTCTCTCAAATAAATGAATAAAATATTTTTAAAAAAATGTTTAGAGTATGGATTGTGATCATCAGTGAGCATGCTTTCCAACTGTAAGCCCCATTGAACTATATACTGGGTCTCAATCCTGGGAAACTTAAAAAACAAAACAAAAACAGTGTCCAAATCCCATGGCAAACTAATTAAATCAGAATGGAGAGCGACAGGGGCAGTGGCGGCACAAATCATTTGCTTTACAAAGAATACTAGGTGACTTAAATTTGTGGCCAGGGTGGAGTACCATTGATGGACATGGGGGTAGGTTCACTGCTAATTTCCCCTTTCAGGTCAGGAAGGAGAGTGTGTGAGCAGTGTTAACACTGGCCAAACCCACCCTTGCTTCTCCCCACAAGATATCCATTTGGTGGTTCCCCACGTGTTTCCTTCCCTACTAGTTCAATTCAATTCTGCCTTGGTCATCAAGAGAGCTTTTTCTCTTTATGATATTTTCCCTTTCCAAAGCCCCACATGTACCATGACACAACTAGCAGTTTACTTCTGTACAGGGATTTTAAAAATTAGATATTTAGAAAAAGTACTTACTTTATAAAATTACTCACAGTTGCCCAATTACAACCAATTCCAATTCATAGTCAAGATTTGGAGAGTTTTACAAGTTTTTAGTGAATTTCACCCAAACAGAAGAGTTTGGCTGTCCCATTGATAAAACTTCCAGTGTTTTCTGAATGATTTTGACAACTTATATTTTCCTTTTATTCCCAAATAAGAAAAATCATTGACAAACTTTACAAAATGGTATGAATCATGATCTGAAACAGATAGAACAATAAAAATATAAAGGGTACTCACCAGCAGGTAGGAATGGTCTCATTTCTTTATTTTTTGCTCCTTGGAGTGAGAAAGACATTTAACCATGTGCTCATCTTACAGTTCTAAGTAACCAGCATCAACTTCTTTGTACTTTGTTTAGTATGATTGATGAATTAATTGAAGGCAGAAAAGGGTGTTTTTTTTTTTAAGGATACTATAAACACAGTACAATCCATACTCTACTGGGAGGTTTTGGATGTCATCCTTAACACTGTATTTTATTTTACCTATACACAGTGTCTAGGTTTCTTCACCTATAGATCTGTGCATTGATTTTGGGCTTGGATGAGTCAGATGAATTGTAAATGAATCAAATATTTTGGTATTGAAAAAAAGTTCAGTATTTTTTTCCTTACTTCCTCCCTTCCTCCCTTCTTTCCTTCCTTCCTTCCTTCCCTCCATGCCCAGCATGGAGCCCAATGTAGGGCTTAAACTCACAACCCTGAAATCAAGACCTGAGCTGAGATCATGAGTTGGAGGATTAACTGACTGAGCTACCCAGGCGACCCAACCCCATTGCTTTCTAATAGGATAATTGAAAACTATACATGTCACTGAAATGCTTTTTACACAATTTACAAACTTCTGGATTGCACAATAATTTGTTTTGAGTTATGGATTTGGATAATCTTTGAAACTACCCCTCCTTATTTTCCCCACCTTTTCTCGCTGAAGTAGTAGGATAAATGGAATAGCCCCTTTTCTTCTTATGTCATCCTGCTCCAATGAGGAACATGCAAAACAAGACCCAACTTGAAGGGTAGTACCTAGAGTGGAAGATTCACTTTTCTTTCTTTCTTTCTTTTTTTTTAGATTATTTATTTATCTGACACAGAAAGAGAGAGATCACAAGTAGGCAGAGAGGCAGGCAGAAGGAGAGGGAGAGGCAGGCTCCCCTCTGAGCAGAGAGCCCCATGCGGGACTCGATCCCATAACCCTGAGACCATGACCTGAGCTGAAGGAAGATGCTTAATCGACTGAGCTACCCAGGTGCCCTGAAATATTCACTTTTCAACAATCTAAGTTAAGAAGTAACTTCTCTTCTGATTTTAAGTACTTAATTTGCATAAAATATGCATTTCTCTAACTATGTGTTAAATTAGGTTGAACTCATGAAATTACTCTTTCTGTAGATTGGAAGTTTCATAAGTTTCAACATAATACATGAGACAAAAAAATTGAGAATTGAGGTGTTGTAAAAGTTTGAACACTAAGACAAGCCATGGTATGTCTCATTGTGTTGTCTAGATACTTGTGTTATTAACTTGATTAAGATACAAGTAATTGAGACTACTCAGTGGACCTATCAAAGTATGACTAATTGTACCTTGTTTGGTGGGTGAGAATTCCAAAGAACCCAGTGGAGAGGTTACTGGTTTGAGAATATTTGTTCATCCATTCAGTATTATTTGTTGGGAATCTGTGTTATACTACAATGTGCTAAGTGCTAGAAATAAAATGGTGAAAAAGAAAGATGTGGTCCAATAAGGGCTACATTGGACTACATCTTTCTTTTCCAAGGAGTAACCCTTGGAAATTAGTTAATTAAATTTTTAGCCAAAGAGAGACAAAAGCAAAACTGAAAGTAAAAAGACAAAAATATAGATTGTTACAAATAGTGTTGGGGATTAAAATAATAATTGACAAGGTGTTGAGATTTAATCTTCATAGGGTTGAACACATCTTGCTCATTGTTGGGTTGAGAAAGAAACATGTGCACACGCACACACACACACACACACACACATACTACATTATATTGGTTCTTTTTCTCTGGAGAACTCTTATTACTATAGCTCTTAACTATAGACTTTTTAGTTATCTTACCCTACATCTAAATTTTTCTCTATTGCTATCTAAATCTATACCTATGCCTATATCTAAATATTTTCTATAAATATAAACATATTTAATAATAGAGAGATATATAAAGTTCTGTCCATTTCTATGTTTATCCTGATAAACATAGACATGGAGAGAGAGAGAGAGAGATTGATAAGAGGGAGAGATTATTTTAAGGAATTAGTTTATATAATTATAGAGGCTGGCAAGTTCAAATCTACAGGATGGGCTGATAGACTAGAAACGGAGGGAGAAGCTGATGTTGCAGTTGAAATCTAAAGGTTGTCTGCTGGCCAAATTCCTTCTTGCTCTTGGAAGGTCAGTCTTTGTTCTGTTAAAGTCTTCCACTGATCGGATGAGGCTCACCCACATTATGGAGAACATTCTGCTTTACACAAAGTCTGCCAATTTAAATGTTAAAATCTCATCCACAAAAATCACCCCCACAGAAATATCCAGAGTAATGTTTGATGAAATATCTGGGCACTGTGGCTCAGTCAAGTTGACCAATGAAATTTACCACAGGTACTTTCTTAACATCTCTGTGTTCTTATTTCCTTCAGTGTATAATGGTAGGGAGGTTGGAAAGAGATCTTCTCTTTTTAAAAACATTTTATTATGGAACTTCTTACACAGACAGGAAAGTAGAAAAAGAATCATATAATGAACCCACATACCCATCACTCAATTTCAACAATTATTAATAAAGACAATTCATTGCTAAATTAAACCCTATTGTCTCCATTTCCTTGTTTTTCTTGAGAAATAGAGGGAATAGATCTGTCCCTTTAAAATCTCTCATCCTTTACTGTTTGTTTTCTTCCAACTTAGATGACGTGTTATTATCCTCTGCTCAAGAATTTGACCCAGCAAATGAACATGTTACACACTAGCTGATTGCTAGAGACGGGAGGCTTTAGATTAAGGGTGCAGAGGACCCTTGACAAATCTGGGCACATTTACAGTTGGAATATGAGGAGTTCTCCTTTCTGAGCTATTTATATAAGGGTATATAATGAGTTACCTTAGAAACAGATTCTTGTGGCATTTGAGCTTCCTCTGTGGTGCTAGGATATTAATAAAAACAAATCTGAATCTCTCTGCAAGTATGCTGTGGAAATGTTTAACACCTAAGTTCGAGAACTCCCTAAACACACATCACTATTTCAGAAACAGTAGAAAATTTCTTTCATGAGTTTTCACTTTTGCAAAGACTCTGTAACATAGGGAGGTGTGTGTGTATGTCTCTATATCTAACATATATAGTCCTGAGTTTTAATTTTGGCAGAAACTCTGGAGCCGTTTTGCATTTGAAATAGCCACAGCATGGAATTTTATGACAGAGTTCTAGTTCAACCTTGGCAGTCCACATAGAGGCACCCATTAAGTGCTTATTGCTTGGTGGGTTGAAGCTCTTTCTCCCCTCCTTCAGCACACATCCTCAGCATTATATGAGGAGGCCTTAAACATACATCCTTTTGAATGGAGATACTGAAACTAACTCACCAACGTTATGGGTAACTTTGAGGGATTTTGATGTGTGGGAGATGAACCTGTTGTTTTCATTTATAGATCAGGAAATTACTCGTAAGTTTAGAGCTTGTGCTTTTACAGGTGCGAAAAAATGGCGTAATTAACAACTGTTGTTCTCTTTGTGATATCTTCCAAAGATAGACGGTGTCTGGAGGATACCATAGGTGGCAAAAGTTATGTTTATCAGGGGACATTAAGTTTTTATGCTTCTCTTGTCAGCAAGACAGCAATGCTTATTATACTTTAAAGAGATACATGCCTTAAATAAAAAGAAAACTTCAGTTGATAAGTGGGTGGCAAGGAGAAAGGATTATTGTTTGTGTAAAATAGTAGCACCAATCATTTTCTGCACTAAAGTGGGTGTTATGAGTTTATATGCTTAACAAGCTATTTGAGTAATCAGTTTTAAGCTAGTTATTGGAGTAACAGCTTTAAAATATCGTCATTTTCTTAGCCTTACAGATGAAAGTAAAAGAAAAAGCATGTCTGTGGTCACACATTTCCATAAAAATATCTGCATTCCTCTAAAACCCACTTAAAGGAGCAAATGCTTTATTTACAAAAACTCTCATAATAATTGCAACTCTGTGTTATTCTAGGCTTGCTGGGTGAGGTTTAACAATAAGGTGACAGGTATTATTTGAAGTGTGTGAATTTAGGAACGCCAAAAACATTTGAATCTTATTTTCTTAGGTTTTATACTCTTGGTTTTTAAAACAGTTCTTAAA
The DNA here is from genome assembly GCA_002007465.1 of Ailurus styani. Taxonomy (NCBI): domain Eukaryota; kingdom Metazoa; phylum Chordata; class Mammalia; order Carnivora; family Ailuridae; genus Ailurus; species Ailurus styani. Next base: position 88,528 of record LNAC01001872.1, read on the forward strand.
ACTTAGGAACAATTAACGTCGTGTTATAGAATGAAATTGCTATCTGCTTAAAATCTTTTCTTTTTTTGTTTTTCTCCAGTGAGCATTGACTGTAGAGTGGTAATTTACAGTTGTCATCCCACAAAAATGTGGGTCACTTAATGTGAGAGGAGGTGATGGAGAAAACCTTACCTTTAGGGCATTTGAATATTTCTTTTAAAATTACTTGGAAACAAAATACAAATCATGACTTACAAGGCACATTATGGAAAGTATGGTGAAATTCTCAATGTCTTACCTGGACTCTTTAGCAGAAAAGTCTCTCCTTTTTTTTTTTTTTTTTGATTGTTTTTATTATCTTCTCAAATCCTTTTAACACTCTTCTGTCCCTAAACAAGTAAGGCTTATTAAAGCTGTACTCAGTAGCTCATGATTCTCTGTTGGAAAGATGTCAGAGTTTAAACATTTTTTTATTCTTCTAATTTCTCTTATAATCAAAGACCTAAACTGGTATTAGTTTTAAGAACATTTTAGAGAAATAGTTCCATTTAGAGTTTCCCCCAAAGAATCTAAAACTAACCAAAATGTGTATTTTGTGTGGGACTGTGTTTAGAAATGGGATACCAATGTGAAATGTCACTTTCCATATCAGTTGGAGGATTTTTCTTTTCATTAGCTGCTCTATCATAGGAGTCATATTTATACTAGTATGCTTCATAAAATGAAATGTTAGTATTTCATTACTAGAATCTCACTCATTATGGGCGATGGTAGTAAATCTTCTTTGGACTGAACCGTGCTAACAGAAGACTTCAGGGGCATTTGCTAATCCTCAGCAAGCAAGCTTTCATATCTTTCAGTGAGAAATTGGAAGGAATTGAAAGCAAGAGAGAAGAAAAAAGTAAAAGACAGGCATTGTTGGCTTAAAATAGAAATATAACTAGCATTTTGGTTTAACTGCATAAATACAATCTGTGTAACTATATATAATGCTATAAAATAGGTCACACGTGTGTGTAGAATTAGTTAAGAACATTTGGATCCACTATTATGCTGAGAAAACAGTTCTCCCAGTTCTTATGTGAAATTCCTCACCATTGGGAAGGGAAATGTGAAGAAAGGAGTGTTTTCAAATGTTCTTTGATCAGGGCCACTTTGGCCAGGCAGGACTGAGAGACGTCATATACCACCCACCTAACCTCCTTGTGTTTGCAACCACAAAGATCCCATTAAGTCTGGTGCTTTTGATGGGCTCCCAGGGGGAACTGATTATTAATGTTTGCCAGACACAGAAGTATTGATATTGTCATGTTATTAGCATTACTATTCTAAGAGCCCAGTCATCAAGGACCCCAAGAGAACTTATTTTGATAACCGCTAATGAGGGAGATAAAATGTGTAGCAATAGTCATTTTGTAATGAACAATTTTACTACCTGCTTAGTTTGAAGCTTATGTAAACAAATGAAAAGAGAAAACATAAGGAAAAGTATTGAACATTCGTTAGCATTGATTTAGGCTGAAAGTTCCAACTTAAGAGTATTGATATGTTCATTCATAGACAGAAGGGGGCCAGCATAAATAAGAATATTAGGCCATGTCCCAAGACCTAGCAGAAACATGTATAATAGATTAATACTTTGTGCTGCTATGGTTTTCTGGCTGTATATAAAAATTTCATTAGATATAAGATTCATATTTTCTTTATCACAAACATAGTGGGACCCAAATTAAAATGCTGTAATTGTTGGTTGCAGGGTATCTTTCAGAGACAGACTAATCTCACCAATCTGTGCTCTTCATATCAGTGACAGTTGTGGGTGGCGATGAGGAATCCTTTTGAGACTCTGCAAAAGGTGTATTCAGATATTCAAAACTATTTGCCTTTTCTATGGTAGTCACTCAACTAAATGCTGGCAATAGGCAAAGGCAAAACTAACCTGTTACCTAATCTCATGGAG
>LNAC01001873.1:0-14360 GCA_002007465.1 Ailurus styani
AAAAAAAAAGAATGAAAAAAAAAGAACAACAATGACAAAAAAAATCTAAAATCCTTCATTTCATAAAACTGTGCCAAGAACTTAAGTGTCTATTTGAAATTCAAAAATCAAGCATTGGGTCTCCTTTCTTGCATGTCTGTTGTTACAACTCCAACTAGAGAGAAGAAAATATCAAATGCCACCCCAATTGAATAAAAGAATGAGTAATGGTTGCAGAGAAGCAGAGGTTAATATCTTTTGAATATTTCCTATCACATGAAGTTCTCATGAGATCATGTATGTGAAGCACTTTAGAACAGTTTCTGATACATAAGAGGTGCCCAATAAATTTCACTTTTATTATTGTCATGACCATTGTCATCATCCTTGTGAAACATTTTAGTCATTGGGGAATTTTAGGTAATTTGGTTTCAGTCACAGTCTCTTTCAAAGCTTTTTCTTTTCTTTATTTTTAAACTGATTTATCCTAGGAGCTTTGATCATAAACTAGTATAATCACCTAAAAGGGTTTGGCACCTCTTGAAATAAAGGAAAGGCATTTTTTAAAGCCTAAATATAATCTTCCCAGTGTTTTGGTTTATCCTCAAAAAGAAAAGCATAATGTAGGAAGGGAAAAGAAGGATTACTGGGCAGAAAGATATAATACCAACCTTGGGAAGGAATTTTTAAAACTAAAATTTGCAAGTGCCAGAAGCTTTAGGAAAAAGAAATCTTAAATAAAGCTTTTGTGTGGTCCCTGGCTTAGAACACAGAATCTGGAGGAAATTACCATTGGAGTAAACAGTAGGATCTGAGCTCTGTCTGACACAGACACAGCCTGAGAAATTAGAAATTAATGTCAGCAATAGATGAAAATGTCAGGCCAAAACTAATTGGGAACACTTAGAAGGGAAATCTGTTGAAGCCTAATATGAGAACTTAAAGTGTTTTAAGAAACTACTTTTCATTATAAATAATTTTGCAGTTTAGCCCACTATTTTTTTTTTTTACTTATTTCACAGTGATATATATAATGAGTAGTATAGGTATAGCTTTACAGTGGTACAGGTACAAACACATATACATAAATATTCCAATACTTTTTTTTCTCATGTCCAACACATTTTTTTTGAGAAATATTTTCTGAAGAAATGAATAGCAACCTAATGTTCATGTACCCTGAAATAATTGTCAAAGAGAAATTACATCTCTTTATAGTGATATCTTATAAATGCCACAAGACAACATAAACTATTACATAAAACATCGAACCCTGAAGTGGCATTCTATGGGTTTTAGAGTCATTTTATTGCACAAGATTGTGAGGGCATCAAAAGGGAAAGTCAGATGAAAACCATGCAAGAGTTTAGAATAGATCTAATCGCTACTCTTCTCTGGAAACTTTTCCTCTTAATTTAAAAGGTTTAGATCTTTGTGGGGGCAAATTCATAAAACTGTTAGGAAGGGGCACCTGGTGGCTTATTTGGTTGAGCGCCTGCCCTGGGCTTGGGCCGTGATCCCAGGAAACTGGGATTGAGCCCCATGTAGGGCTCCCTGTTCAGCAGGGGAGTCTGCTGCTCCCTCTTCCTTTCCCTCTGCGCCTTGTGTACTCTCTCTCTCTCTCACTCTATAAATGAGTAAAATCTTAAAAAAAAAAAAAAAGCTTTAAGGGAAAATGTGTATTTTAAGGGAAAAGTATGCATTGTCTAGAGCAAACTTTTCTGAGTTATCTGACTAGATTCCCCGGGAGCTATGTTATGACCCTATAAATCCTGGAAAAGGGGAAGCAAAGCAAACGCACTCTTGTCTGTAAACATGCAAATATATTTTGTCCAGGGGAGGTTCAGTCCCCTTTTCTTCCCCTTCCCCAGGAGAAGCTGCTGTTCATCTATTTGTAAATTCATTTCAATAGTCTTTTCTCCCAATGAGTTTATACTTCTTTGACTTCTTTGAACCAGTCATGTCATCTGCCTGGTTCTCTCATTTCATTAATTCATTAAATAAAATCTTCAACTCATGCTCTTTTTAGATCTGTGTGTAAGTCATAATTTTACCTGTTTTTGAAAAATAAACCTTAACAAAACTTACACAGGCACCTGATGCATAATGTAGCTTTGCCCAGTTATCAAGGGGGAAGGGGAATTCAACACTGCATGAGTGTGCTGCCCATCTACTCTTTGGGCAAAAGCAATCTCCCTGCTAGAATGTGAAAGGGTAGATAAGTGAGGCATAAATGTGCTTCCTGTAAGAAATTGGAAATAGAGTACACTCGAGATTGGAGTATTATTAGTTAAAATATAAAAAAGGACTTGAACTGGTAACTTACATAAAGCACTATGAGAACTGCTGCTTCACATGGGGCAGAGCTCTGGTCTGTGAACAGGGCTCTGGAACAAATAGCATGACCTTGGAGCCCCTGGATAGCTCAGTTGGTCAAACTTCTGCCTTCGCCTCAGGTCATGATCTCAGGGTCCTGGGAAGGAGCCCCGCTTTGGGGTCCTTGCTCACCCAGGAGACTGCTTCTCACTCTCCTTCTCCCTCTGCTCCTACCCTGTTCACGTTCTCTCTCTCTGTCAAAATAAATAAAATCTTAAAAAAAAAATAGCATGACCTTGATACAGATCTTGGAAGAAGGGTAGGATCTCAGTAGGTAGCACTTAAATAAAGAGATCACTGGAGTGACAAACAATCAGGGCAAGGGCTCATTTGAGGAGGAGCAGAATATGCTCAGAGAGAACAAATTACTCGCTCTTCCTTTCTGAAAGAGTTTGCTCCTCCCTGATACCATTGTATTGCTCATAATGAATTGCCGTGGATTTACAGTTAGGTATAGAAGTTATTAATTCAGTAAGTATTTTAACAAATAGTTTGTCATCCATTTTTCCATATATATATATACATATATATATATATATATATATATAATTTATTTATTTATTTATTTATTTATTTATTTTGAGAGAGAGAGAAAGCTAGCATGACAAGACAGGGGAAGGTCGAGAGAGAAGCAGACTGCCTGTGGAGCAGGGAGCTCATCATGGGGCTCGATCCCAGGATCCCAGGGTCATGACCTGAGCTGAAGGCAGACACTTAACTGACTGAGCCATCTAGGCACCCAGGGTGTCTCAGCCGTGGCATAATTGGCATTTTAGATGGGAAAATTCTTTGCTGTGAGGACGGGCCCTCTCCTGTACATTGTAGGATGTTTAGCAGCGTTCCTAATTTTGATCTGCTAGTTACTGCTACACCCTGTGTTGTAACAACCAAAAATGTTTCCAGACATTGTCCAAAGCTCCTTCTGGGACTGGGTGTGTTGAGGTGGAATGTGCTCCCAGTTGAAATCCACTGCTAGACATGCTTCGAATTCGGCAATTGAATACCAATCCCATTACCCAGCCCAGCTTATGACTCTTCTATCTTTATTTTCTATTAGAGTTAATGAGCCGGCTGATTCTTGTGAAGTCTCAAACCTTGGAGTCATGTAATCCTACTTCCTCCTCACTTCTAAACCTTATCCCTCACAAAGCCCTGCTGATCTCCCATCGGACAAGGTGCTCTAACCTGGTAACCTCCTTCCCCCTGCATTGCCACTGCTTCAGTTTAATTTATTGGCTTTTCTGAGATGCTTTCAATAGGCTCTGTCCGATCGGTTCACCTTTCTTCTTTATTTTAGTTTATTATTCCCCTGCTGTCAAACTTATACTCTTAATGATTCCAGTTTCATGAAACCATGAAAGTTTAAAACAAAACAACAATTTTAAAAGCAATTAAAGATAAAGTCTATTGATTGCCTATTTCTAGGAAAAAACAAAACAAAACACCAGATTAATTTCTTGATAAGGTAAGCCAAGTTTCTTGCTTGTGGTAGTGAAGGAGGTGACTATACTGACTGTCTTTGTAGCTTCTCAAAAGTAGGAGGTCAATGACATAGTATTAATAAACTTGGGAGAGTTTAAGGCAGATAATCTAAATCAGGGATCTGATTGGGATCAAAAAAGTTCATAATATCATACTTCAGGACTGGATGATCTAGGAGACAAATATTTTCAGGTGAGTGTTAGAAGTGTAAACTGTTGTCATAGAAGTCAAATGCTTTGAGAATGTGTCATTTACTTGGATGCAAGTTGTTTAGACAAATGGATTTTTAGGCAGTTCCTATGCAAACAGCAAAGTTACTTGCAACTTCTTCCCCAGCAAGAATTTACTCAAACGATAAAGTCATGTTTATGTCGTAAACCATGAACCAAATGGTTGTAGATGGTTTTAATTCTTCAGTTCAGAATCTGTAATATGACAAGTGAAAATTGGATAATCTAGCCTTGTCCAAACTGTCATCATTGCATGCAGTTGCCACCCGGTCAGCTCCTTCTTATTCCCGCCATGAGTAAACTCTTCTGCTCTGACCAGGTGCTTTTTTGCTTCCTCGTCTTTTTATAGGAAAGAAAGAAAGAGCCAAGGAAAGAAAGAGAGAGACAGACAGAGAAAAGGAGAAGGGTAGACAGGAAGATACTATGTTTCAAAACTTTCTCAGAAGTTTTCTCTACAACAGACCCTTTAAACTGCAAAGCATCTCATTTTTTGGAGGTGGTTACTATTGAATTTTTCAGATGAGAACATTAAGGTAGAGATCAAGACATTTTGTTCAAGGTCATGCAAATGTTAGATTGCAGATATTGGACTAAAACCTAGGTCAGTTTGGCTCTGTGCCCAAGTTCTTTACAGAATTGTACATTTTTGTTCTTTACCTGAATCCCCCAAAGAGGAAGGATCATTCTCTGCTCTCAGCTTTCAAGATACCCAACCATTTCTAATACTACAGCATTTAGACACACAAAGCAGATGATTTAATGTATGAGGATACCTCCCAAGTTGGACTGAAAGTTCATTATTGGCAAGGATTTGTTTTATTATTTTGGGTATCACCAACATAGAGCATAGATTCTGATACTAAGGACTATACGCTGATACATATAGCACAGAGTTTGATACTTTTAGGTGGTGAGGCTAAATGAATGGATACTATGCCTCAGAACTTTTGTCTTTGCTTATAAATGAATAACTAATTTACCTGTGTGTGTGTGTGTGTGTGTGTGTGTATGTGTGTGTGTGTATGTGAGAGAGAGAGAGAGAGAGAGAGTACAACCATATATTTTTTTCCTAATCTGAGCAACTTTTAAATCTATTTTAGTTATATGTATTCCAAATAGGAACAAGTCAAATCATTTAAAATTAAGAGTTAAAAGCACATATAACAGGAAAGGCATTTGCTAAATATATATAACATAAATATAAGACTACCAGAGTGCTTTAAATATGTAGGGAAACTGTTTATGTCCATAAAAGTTCTAAGTGAAAATTAGTCATGGAGCTAAGAGTGGAATACAATAAATAATTCTAATTTGATCCCTTTCTATTCCTATGTTGACAGTTTCCTAAAGCCTACATCTGATAAGAAATAAATAAGTAAAGTCATTATCAGCAGTTGATAAAGAACACTATTGTTCTTACTTATTATATTCAAGTAAATGGAATATTAGTATTCCATTTGATCTGTAATTTAAACTGAATTATATTTGATGCCAGAATGGAAAATGACTTTTTTTTTTTAAACCTTCTCTGGGTCAAAGATGCACTTGGACCAGGATTTTGAAAGGCAACCCCCAAAATTGTTAAACAGGCTGTTCTTGATCTTTCTTTCCTCCCTCTTGCTGATTTTGCTCCCTTTCCTGTTGTGTGAGCAATCCTGAGACTGATGTCCATGCAGAGAAGACTTCCCTTTAGTATGGCAGAATATAAGAATGGCCACTGTTGGAGGCTAACTCTAATTTAGACTGACCAGAGTACTCCTCCCCACTTCAAGCCGATATTACAAGGACTATGAATTTTTACAAGGAGTTACTGTGATGTGAAAACCTGAAAGGCTGTTTCAAAATGGCTAGTTCAAAAAGAGCCAGTTGATGTTTATGAGGCATTGAAAATACTTTGTAGGAATAAAAAAAAAAAGAAATATTAAGATGAAACCCAGATGAGGATGAAAAGAACAGGGAGAAATCAGATCAAATATTTTGATAGAAAAACAAAATTACAAACCAAAGGGTGTGGGAATGACAGGGGTAGAAATCCAAACACAGAAATAGGAGACTTAAAATAAATTGATACAATCAGGGAAAAATAAACTAAATTGTTGGGCCAACTAGAAATAAAGTACTAAAATTGGAGCCATGTGTGTGACAAAGGAGCAGATGACATATGAAGCATTACAGAAATTCGGCGTACTCCTGAGGACGCTAAACTATTCATAGGATACACTTAGAGGGATCCCACATCAGCACAGTGATGATAAAAAATGGGGCAAGAGTCTGCCATTTAAATGGAGTATTTAGTAGGTCCAGAAATGCAGGGACCAGCTCACTAAAATATAATCAGTCATTTGGTCCTGGGTCACTGCAGAGGACGATGAAAGGGAGAATGCGCAATGGTCCCTGGACAGAAAGGAAGGAAAGACTGATGGTCAATGAAACCACAATTATGTGAAATTTCAACATCTCTTCAAAATTAATTGTTGGGCCTCTGAGGCACAGAATAGTAAAGACAAGAATGATGGGCAGAGCAATTGACTATTTCCTGAACCAAGATGTTGCATATTTGAACTCTCGTCTGTCTTGATCCAATCTTAACCAATAGCCAAGAGAACTTTATTTTTATTGTATTGTATTTAAGAAAAAACTGGACTCATGTTCTGAGGTGGAGGTTATATGAGTTAGGGTGATCTACAGAGGACTAAAATAGAATCATTTTCTTCTGAGGATGCGACGGAAAAAACAGAAGAGTAAATAATTGTAGTAACTGGGGGGGGAGTTTTGCCCTTTATGATGAAAGTAATGAATGATAATGAATGTTGCACAGGTAAGCGTCAGAGCTGGAGTTCATTAATGTTAAAAATCAATGATGTTGTAAGAACCCCAAATATATTATGTGGTAAGACATTAGAAAGTAATTTTAAAAGATAAGTACTAAAACATGATGCTAAATAAGAAAAGAATATTTGAATGTACAGACACTGATCAGATAAGAGAAAGTAACTTTCAGACTTGAGATTTGCTTATTCCTGAGTCCTTACAAAGGTGATCTTTAAGGAGTCCCTACTCTCAAAAACTGAGGAGACAAAGGAAGTTGAAGCTCTCAGAAAAAAATGTCACTTAAGAGCAATTACCTTTTGTGCTTTTAAGATGTATCATCAAGTTTGTGAGCTTTGCAGAATTCTGTTATTAAGAATTGTTACTCATTTTTTTAACCAGTGATCTAATGGTCTACCCATCACTTCTCTAGGGGAAACTGAGAAACGTGTCTCTGACAGACAACTGAGGAATGAGGAGGAAATTGAACACCAGGTTTCTTTTGGATGTCAGAATTTATCTCCAGTATAAAATGTAAAAAAAAAATCTTTGAAAAATCACTCTAATATGTAAAATTTTATTGCATAGCTGTATATACCAAAACATATCTTTCCACTGACCATATTATAGACTACTTGTACCTATTATTACTATTCCAACCACTCAGAAAATTGGGAAAATTCACCTTAGACAAAAATGTCATTTGGTGGTCACTATTGAATCAGTTGGGTCATCTCAGGATATTTGGGGAAATTTCAGAAGTTACCCCATACATTAATCACCGTACTGGGGCTCAGAGTCAGTGAAAGTTAACAGGAATGGAGACAAGGTCAAGTCCAGATAATGACGGTAATCCCTCCTTCAGTGAGAGACCTCCTGTGTCAAGTTGTACTTCCTACCTATCTGCATTATCTTTCATTCTTTTTTTTTTTTTTTTAATTTTATTTTTATTCTTTGCCCAAGGGGTACAGGTCTGTGAATCATCAGGCTTACACCTTTCACAGCACTCACCATAGCACAAACCCTCCCCAATGTCCATAGCCCATCCACCCTATCCCTACCCTCCCACCCCCCAGTAACCCTCAGTTATCTTTCATTCTTACAACCATCCTGCGAAGAGGTTTTCCTTTTTCTTGACGATGTAAACGACAAAAGTGAGATTCAAATTTAAGAACTCCACTCTAAGCAAAAAATGCAAACCTACTTTTCTTGGCAGAACAGCGCTGCATCCTGCTGCTTGGTTGAAGGCAGGCAATGTGTTGACTTAAAATCACAAATTCACATTGTTTTTTTAAATGTATGCCTCTTGTGGGAATAATAACACACGTCTATGACTTCTGCTCCATAAGCATTACATTTTGGGGGAAAAGCCGACACCTATTACCAACCAGTTTAAGAGCCGAGGTGCTTCACTAGTAAGGTGGAAAATAGCTTCCAAAAAGTCATTCGTGGTTAGCAGACTCCAGTTCTTGTGCTTGCTACCTGAATTCACTTTTAACTCCCCAACAGATTATTTGAATTCTTTTTGTTTTTTCACTTTTTAAAAAGATGTAATTAATTAATTAATTAATTCAAATTTGTTAACATATACTATATTACTAGTTCCAGGGGTAGAATTCAATGATTCATCAGTTGCATATTACACCAAATGTTCATTACTTCAAGTGCCCTCCTTAATACCCGCCACTCACTTGTTCCCTCCCCCCATCCCCCTCCCCTCCAGCCATCCGCAGATAGTTTCACACAGTTATGGTTTTGGCTCCTTCTCTGTTTTCATCTTACTTTATTTTTCCTTCCTTTCCCCTCTGTTCATGTGTTTTGTTTCTTAAATTCCACAAATGAGTGAAATCATATGATATTTGTCTTACTCTGGCTGACATATTTCAGTTAGCATAATACCCTGTAGTTCCATCCGTGTCATTGCAAATGGCAAGATTTCATTCTTTTTGATGGCTGAGTAATAGTTATATGTGTGTGTGTGTGTATACACACACACACATATTTACACACACACAAACACACACACACATCTTTATCCATTCATCTGTGATGGTCATCTGGGCTTTCTATATTTTGGCTATTGTGGACATTGTTGCTATAAACTTTGGGGTGCATGTGCCCCTTCAAATCACTATGTCTCTATCCTTTGGATAAATACCCAGTAGTGCGATCGCTGGGTTGTAGGGTAGCTCTATTTTTAACTTTTTGAGGAATCTCTATACTGTTTTCCAGAGTGGCTGCACCAGTTTGCAGTCCTACCAACAGTGTAAGAGGCTTCCCCTTTCTCTGGGTCCTCACCATCATCTGTTGTTTCCTGATTTGATCGTTCCTAAGATGTTAGCTATTCTGACTCGTGTGAGGTGGTATCTTATTGCGGCTTTGATTTCCCAAGAGATTATCTGAATTCATATTTTTGCCTCTTGGTGGTGCCAGGAAAAGTTTACACTGTCCAAATGGATTATCAACAAGTGTTGTTGAAATAAACTCACATATGAGATCAAATTCCCAGCCCCCTTTATTCCTCTCCCATTCTCTTTTTACTCCCTGTACCCATTCCTATGTGGAAGTTGGAATGCTTTCCTCATTCTTAAACTAATTAGACATTTGAATTTTAAAAAAGAATAGTTCCTTTTAAGACCTAAAAAAACAACACCAAAACAAAACAACGTGAAACAGTGTATAAAACTATTTCTCCTAGAATCCTAACAATTCTATTTTATTGCTTAAATTTATTCCAAACTTGAGTTAGTTTCCCAAACTCCCAGACTGGAAACTCTTTCTGCTCTATACTCTTGCTATGCCCCATTAAATGCACGGTTGTCTGAGTCTCATCAGAGATGTGGTTGCCCTTTGGTGGCTGGTGATGTAATCCTTGGTGTACATTGCATACATCTGGGGAAGGCTTTGGCTGTCCCAGCGGTGAAGGCCTCTAACATATCAGATCAGCACGTGAACCAGTAGTAGGCAATTGCTGGAAAAGTCTCTGTAGTTGGCAAATATTTTAATGATGCATGCGGTAAAATTGAAGCCAGTTGGTCTTTCATCTACCCTCAATACCCCAAAGTTCTAATGATAGATAAGCCCTTTATTTTTCTTGAGCTAAAACACAGAATACAAGAAGATATCTGCTAAATAAGGGGCTCATTTTACATAGATGCTGAAAGGAAAAAGACATAAAGCCAATTTGGGCCATAACCACATTTTCAGCATTGCTTAAAATGGAACAGAGCACATGGACATTGCAGCAGTGAGCAGAACTGTGCATACTCCATGCTGAGTGTAAGATCTTGAACTTTTACCAAAAGCTCAAAAGGTTCATTTACTTACTTTACAGCTTGCCCAGCTGTTACTCAAGAGTGACTGGGCTCCTAAAAATAAAATAAAATAAAATAAAATAAAATAAAATAAAATAAAAAAAAAGTGCTGGTTGTTTAGAATATTTAGATAAAGCTAAAACGAAAGTTTTCTGACTCATATGCAGAGAGTACGGGGAATTTGTGAAGAATCACATAATCTATTCTATGCAACTGTCTGTCTACTGCAGATAAGATCTCTTACCTTTATTGGTTACCACTCATTTCTGATAGGTTATTTAATAAACAGAAGAACAAAGGAGATGTTCCAAATTTATGTAAAGGATATTTAAGTGTTGTTGTTTAGAAATTGCTTCTGTAATTTTAAGCATAAAAAGAACTGCTAAAATAGTCATACCTTTCTGATGAAAACAGAGTAAACTCACTGCATTTGCAGTGAAATCAGTGATTTTGGAAATCTGTGTGTTATCATGTTACCCTTTTATAGTACCCAAGAGAAAAAAAGACCATTGTACCTGATATACTCACAAAGAAAAGCTCAGAACTTCGATCCACACAATTCCATTTCAGCCTACAAGTTGAACACATGAGTTAATTAGTTTAACACAACAAAAATGATAAGAGAGATTTCTGATTGCTCTATCAGACTTGAAAGATTTTACCATCTATTTATATGTGTGTGTGATATATTTCTCTCTATTAGTAACTATCTCTGATAGAAACCATATAAACAGAAACTGCTAGATAATCTAGCATAAAGATCTTTCTATTTTCTTCTCAAATATCTGTATAACAAAGTTGCATTTACTGTCATTGGTATTACTTTCTTAAGCATGCACACAAGAACAATAAAAAGTAGGAGTCAATATCAACCTGAAAGGAAAACTGCAGTCTTCATATGTCCCCAGCTAATACTATCTCCCTGAAGCTGGATTTACGACAGGGCAGTTCATGTTTAAGAATGAGGGTCTTGGGATTTCATCTGTCTTCCTTCAAATCCCAGCAGAGCCCCTTACTAATGTAAATTAATTAAATAAGGAGGCCATTAGACTGAGAGGGTTCTAATGCCTACCAAGCAAACTAAAACCTAAGTCTGTAAATACCTCAAGGTTAAGGAATGGAGATCTAAGGACAGCCAGTCACAGACAACCAACTGGCCTTTTTCAATAAGGCAACTGTTAAATGATACCCAATGAAATAGTTTACCAAATATCTGGCATTATTGATGAGACATCTCCAGATATTATTTTCTAAACTTTTGCCACAAAAATCAGCTGGATGCTTTTTAAAAAATATAGATTTCAGTCACTCCTCTAAAATGTCTGACCAGGTAGGTTTCAGATAAAGTACACAAATTTTTATATTGTAAAAAGGCTACAGATAATTCTTATTTTGCCAAAGGAAGTCTGAAAAAAACAAAAACAAAAAAATAAAACTACAATGCCAAACTAGTTGATAGCAATATGTTACATAGCTGAATGTTCTCTTGAAAAACAAAACAAAACAACAACAAAGGTATTATTTGTTTCGGGGAAATGCAGATTATTTAAATTACTGTTCATGTTAAAAATAAATTTAAGGGGCACCTGGGTGGCTCAGTCAGTTGAGCGGCTGCTTTCAGCTCAGGTCATGATCCCAGGGTCCTGGGATGGAGCCCCACATCCAGCTCCCTGCTTGGCAGAGAGCCTGCTTCTCCCTCCCCCTCTCCCTGTCTCTCTGCCTATTTGTGCCCTCTCTCTCTCTCTCTGTCAAATAAAGAAATAAATAAAATCTTTAAAAAAAAATTTAAAATTCTATTTGATAAAAGCTTTAGCTTTTTATCAGACCCCTTTGCCTGCATGACTGACAAATCTATTAGCTTGTATATTAAACACCAGAAGAGCTGTTGGAGTTAGTGCAAACAAATGGAATAACCAAATAATTCTCTGACTTTACCACACAACTTTCCCTCACAACCATACCCCCCAAAACTGTTGTTATTCTTAGTAAAGTTTGATGCAAATCCTGTGAAAACAAATTCTAGCTTTGTCTTAGTTCTTAAACTTTGCTAAGAAAGTTATTATTCTATGAAAAGAAAACAGATTTAAAAACAAAATCTATAGCTTCCACAGCAGAGAGTAATGACTAAGTATCTTTCTTTTGAAAGAAAAATAAGGCAAGTTCCAAAATACTCTATAGCTATTGCTAATCAATTGTTGACTTATTCTCAATCTAATAGCACTTTTTTTCTATCTGTATCACTACAAAGAGTGAGAATAAATACTTGATATGTATGCCATTATTTTAAAATATTTAACAAAAATTAAATAAATATTTTCTGGAACACTGAAAAAAAAATTTAAATACGTGGGGATTAGTCCTACAGCATGCCAAAATACATTGCATGACTGCTGCAATTAAAACTGTAAGGTAGTGACCAAGCACTGACGTGGCTGGTCCAGGGGCTGCTTTCCGCCCCTTGGGTGCCTTATCCAGAGCAGAGGGCCTTAGGCTTGGCCTTCTATGGGGTGCGTGGCATCATCTTCAGATGTTTATAGAAAGGAACTCTTTGACAAGACCAACAAATACCACTTCTTACACAGCCTGGCCATGTTAGGGATGCCCCATTGTAGAAAATCCTCCTGCACTGGGTTGCAGCTTATTCTGTACCAACTTTTACCACTAGGCTGAGTGGAGACCCCAGGACCCAGACTTTGGCCCCTGTAGGAGGGAGCCTGTTAATCTTGGGCTGGCTTAACTTGGCTCGTGGAACTTCCTTGTATTTAATTTCCGGGTACTTTTTTGAGCAGGGAGGGGATTAAAAAAGAAAGGCAACAGAACAAAATAAAACCATAGCGTATGGTAGAAACACTATGAAACAGAATGGAGAATCAAAAATAATATAAATTTGGCATGGCCCATCAATAGGGACGTGACGGAGTAGTCAGCTAATGCACAACAGCTATGCAGTCATCTCTGGTGGAAAACAAACTGCTCTCCCATTTTTTAGTCCCAAATAAATTTTGGTCAGATCAAAATTTTAACTTCAAAAAATAAACTAATAAGATTCTAAGAGTCAAAGATCATTCAAAGTGTAATGTAAAATGCAGAAAATATAAAATAAATTATTTAAAAATTCAAATACATACAAAGTCTGCATAGCATTTCAAAACAGACCTTAAAAAGTAAGACAGTGACACATTGGGGAATATTTGTAAATTATGTTATGATGTGTTGATTTCTCATGTCTAATTAATGAGAAAATTATCAACAAGTCAAGTAAAAAATGGGCAAAAAACCAGGACATTTCTTAGTAAAGGAAGAGCAGATGCCTTTCAAACATGAACAAAATTTTTGCATTCATTCATAAGAACAGCAAATTTAAACTATGATGAAACATTGCATTTTAACTTATTTGGTTGGAAAAGATAAAGAGATCTGATAATATATTGTATTGGCAAATGTATGGAAAAAAATAACCATACTAAATGTAAATTACTACAACCTTTAGGGAGTTCTTTTTGCCATATCCATCAAATTTAAAATGTGCACTTGTTTCAGGATTCCATTTCTCAGAATTCATCTTATAGATTTTCTCTGCTGTTAGCTCAGTACATACAAAGATATTCATTGCAGCATTGTTTGTAAGAGTCAAAAAGTGAAAACAATCTAAATATTCTTCAATAGGGAATAGTTAAAAAAAATTAGTCCATCTATATAATGGAATAGTATGTAACTCTTGAGAATGGCAAGTCCTCTCTTTGTGTATGATTCTATAGAATGGTCTCACTACATACTAAATATGTATATGTGAATATATGTATACATACACATTAACATTTATATTTATAGACTAGCTATACACAGACATTAAAAAAAGTCAAAAACACGTACTACTTCAGTCAGGTGATTAAGGTTAATATCGGCAGTGATAAGTCACGTGATAAATATGTACCCTTGTTTTGAGATAATGAATATAGCACTTTACATTTGTGATCTCATTCTTAAAAACCAATAACCCCAATAAAAGTATGAGAAAAACACTAAAAAAATCCAAATTTAATATATTCTACAAAATATCTGATCAGTACTTTTCAGACTGTCAAAACCATCAAAACCAGTCTGAGAGGAGTGCCTGGGTGGCTCAGTGGGTTAAAGCCTCTGCCTTTGTCTCAGGTCATGATCTCAGGGT
>LNAC01001873.1:16515-77117 GCA_002007465.1 Ailurus styani
CATAATCTATTCTATGCAACTGTCTGTCTACTGCAGATAAGATCTCTTACCTTTATTGGTTACCACTCATTTCTGATAGGTTATTTAATAAACAGAAGAACAAAGGAGATGTTCCAAATTTATGTAAAGGATATTTAAGTGTTGTTGTTTAGAAATTGCTTCTGTAATTTTAAGCATAAAAAGAACTGCTAAAATAGTCATACCTTTCTGATGAAAACAGAGTAAACTCACTGCATTTGCAGTGAAATCAGTGATTTTGGAAATCTGTGTGTTATCATGTTACCCTTTTATAGTACCCAAGAGAAAAAAAGACCATTGTACCTGATATACTCACAAAGAAAAGCTCAGAACTTCGATCCACACAATTCCATTTCAGCCTACAAGTTGAACACGTGAGTTAATTAGTTTAACACAACAAAAATGATAAGAGAGATTTCTGATTGCTCTATCAGACTTGAAAGATTTTACCATCTATTTATATGTGTGTGTGATATATTTCTCTCTATTAGTAACTATCTCTGATAGAAACCATATAAACAGAAACTGCTAGATAATCTAGCATAAAGATCTTTCTATTTTCTTCTCAAATATCTGTATAACAAAGTTGCATTTACTGTCATTGGTATTACTTTCTTAAGCATGCACACAAGAACAATAAAAAGTAGGAGTCAATATCAACCTGAAAGGAAAACTGCAGTCTTCATATGTCCCCAGCTAATACTATCTCCCTGAAGCTGGATTTACGACAGGGCAGTTCATGTTTAAGAATGAGGGTCTTGGGATTTCATCTGTCTTCCTTCAAATCCCAGCAGAGCCCCTTACTAATGTAAATTAATTAAATAAGGAGGCCATTAGACTGAGAGGGTTCTAATGCCTACCAAGCAAACTAAAACCTAAGTCTGTAAATACCTCAAGGTTAAGGAATGGAGATCTAAGGACAGCCAGTCACAGACAACCAACTGGCCTTTTTCAATAAGGCAACTGTTAAATGATACCCAATGAAATAGTTTACCAAATATCTGGCATTATTGATGAGACATCTCCAGATATTATTTTCTAAACTTTTGCCACAAAAATCAGCTGGATGCTTTTTAAAAAATATAGATTTCAGTCACTCCTCTAAAATGTCTGACCAGGTAGGTTTCAGATAAAGTACACAAATTTTTATATTGTAAAAAGGCTACAGATAATTCTTATTTTGCCAAAGGAAGTCTGAAAAAAACAAAAACAAAAAAATAAAACTACAATGCCAAACTAGTTGATAGCAATATGTTACATAGCTGAATGTTCTCTTGAAAAACAAAACAAAACAACAACAAAGGTATTATTTGTTTCGGGGAAATGCAGATTATTTAAATTACTGTTCATGTTAAAAATAAATTTAAGGGGCACCTGGGTGGCTCAGTCAGTTGAGCGGCTGCTTTCAGCTCAGGTCATGATCCCAGGGTCCTGGGATGGAGCCCCACATCCAGCTCCCTGCTTGGCAGAGAGCCTGCTTCTCCCTCCCCCTCTCCCTGTCTCTCTGCCTATTTGTGCCCTCTCTCTCTCTCTCTGTCAAATAAAGAAATAAATAAAATCTTTAAAAAAAAATTTAAAATTCTATTTGATAAAAGCTTTAGCTTTTTATCAGACCCCTTTGCCTGCATGACTGACAAATCTATTAGCTTGTATATTAAACACCAGAAGAGCTGTTGGAGTTAGTGCAAACAAATGGAATAACCAAATAATTCTCTGACTTTACCACACAACTTTCCCTCACAACCATACCCCCCAAAACTGTTGTTATTCTTAGTAAAGTTTGATGCAAATCCTGTGAAAACAAATTCTAGCTTTGTCTTAGTTCTTAAACTTTGCTAAGAAAGTTATTATTCTATGAAAAGAAAACAGATTTAAAAACAAAATCTATAGCTTCCACAGCAGAGAGTAATGACTAAGTATCTTTCTTTTGAAAGAAAAATAAGGCAAGTTCCAAAATACTCTATAGCTATTGCTAATCAATTGTTGACTTATTCTCAATCTAATAGCACTTTTTTTCTATCTGTATCACTACAAAGAGTGAGAATAAATACTTGATATGTATGCCATTATTTTAAAATATTTAACAAAAATTAAATAAATATTTTCTGGAACACTGAAAAAAAAATTTAAATACGTGGGGATTAGTCCTACAGCATGCCAAAATACATTGCATGACTGCTGCAATTAAAACTGTAAGGTAGTGACCAAGCACTGACGTGGCTGGTCCAGGGGCTGCTTTCCGCCCCTTGGGTGCCTTATCCAGAGCAGAGGGCCTTAGGCTTGGCCTTCTATGGGGTGCGTGGCATCATCTTCAGATGTTTATAGAAAGGAACTCTTTGACAAGACCAACAAATACCACTTCTTACACAGCCTGGCCATGTTAGGGATGCCCCATTGTAGAAAATCCTCCTGCACTGGGTTGCAGCTTATTCTGTACCAACTTTTACCACTAGGCTGAGTGGAGACCCCAGGACCCAGACTTTGGCCCCTGTAGGAGGGAGCCTGTTAATCTTGGGCTGGCTTAACTTGGCTCGTGGAACTTCCTTGTATTTAATTTCCGGGTACTTTTTTGAGCAGGGAGGGGATTAAAAAAGAAAGGCAACAGAACAAAATAAAACCATAGCGTATGGTAGAAACACTATGAAACAGAATGGAGAATCAAAAATAATATAAATTTGGCATGGCCCATCAATAGGGACGTGACGGAGTAGTCAGCTAATGCACAACAGCTATGCAGTCATCTCTGGTGGAAAACAAACTGCTCTCCCATTTTTTAGTCCCAAATAAATTTTGGTCAGATCAAAATTTTAACTTCAAAAAATAAACTAATAAGATTCTAAGAGTCAAAGATCATTCAAAGTGTAATGTAAAATGCAGAAAATATAAAATAAATTATTTAAAAATTCAAATACATACAAAGTCTGCATAGCATTTCAAAACAGACCTTAAAAAGTAAGACAGTGACACATTGGGGAATATTTGTAAATTATGTTATGATGTGTTGATTTCTCATGTCTAATTAATGAGAAAATTATCAACAAGTCAAGTAAAAAATGGGCAAAAAACCAGGACATTTCTTAGTAAAGGAAGAGCAGATGCCTTTCAAACATGAACAAAATTTTTGCATTCATTCATAAGAACAGCAAATTTAAACTATGATGAAACATTGCATTTTAACTTATTTGGTTGGAAAAGATAAAGAGATCTGATAATATATTGTATTGGCAAATGTATGGAAAAAAATAACCATACTAAATGTAAATTACTACAACCTTTAGGGAGTTCTTTTTGCCATATCCATCAAATTTAAAATGTGCACTTGTTTCAGGATTCCATTTCTCAGAATTCATCTTATAGATTTTCTCTGCTGTTAGCTCAGTACATACAAAGATATTCATTGCAGCATTGTTTGTAAGAGTCAAAAAGTGAAAACAATCTAAATATTCTTCAATAGGGAATAGTTAAAAAAAATTAGTCCATCTATATAATGGAATAGTATGTAACTCTTGAGAATGGCAAGTCCTCTCTTTGTGTATGATTCTATAGAATGGTCTCACTACATACTAAATATGTATATGTGAATATATGTATACATACACATTAACATTTATATTTATAGACTAGCTATACACAGACATTAAAAAAAGTCAAAAACACGTACTACTTCAGTCAGGTGATTAAGGTTAATATCGGCAGTGATAAGTCACGTGATAAATATGTACCCTTGTTTTGAGATAATGAATATAGCACTTTACATTTGTGATCTCATTCTTAAAAACCAATAACCCCAATAAAAGTATGAGAAAAACACTAAAAAAATCCAAATTTAATATATTCTACAAAATATCTGATCAGTACTTTTCAGACTGTCAAAACCATCAAAACCAGTCTGAGAGGAGTGCCTGGGTGGCTCAGTGGGTTAAAGCCTCTGCCTTTGTCTCAGGTCATGATCTCAGGGTCCTGGGATCTAGCCCCACATTGGGCTCTCTGCTCAGCAGGGATCCTGCTTCCTCCTCTCTCTCTGCCTGCCTCTCTGCCTACTTGTGATCTCTCTCTCTGTCAAATAAATAAATAAAATCTTAAAAAAAAAAAAAACAATCTGAGAAACTATCACAGCCAAGCAGAACCTGAGGAGGGACAATGCCTATGTGTAATGTGGCATCCTGGATGGAATTTTGGAATAGAAAAAGGATATAGGTAAAACTAAAGAAATTTGAATAAAGTATAGGTTTTATTGAATAGTTATGTGTCAACATTGATTTGTTAATTGTGACAAGTGTACCATACAAATTTAAGATGTTAATAAATGAAGAAACTGGATGTGGAATATATAGGAACTCCTGCACTATATTTACAGTCTTTTTTTTTTGTAAATATAAAACTATTCTAAAATTCTAAAATTTAAAATTCTGAAATTTAATATTTATTTTTAAAAAATAGAAAGGAAGAGTTATCTATAGTGTAACAACTTTATGTTTTAGCTTGGCTAGTCTATGGTGCCCAGTCCTTTGAATAAACACCAATCTAGATGTTTCTGTGCAGTCATTTTTTATATGTGATTAGCATTTAAATCAGTAGACTGAGTAAAGCAGATTACCTTCCAAATAGAGATGGGCCTCATCTAATCAGTTAAGGAAGATTTTGAAAAACCAGGGGTCCTCTAAACAGGAAGAAATTCTGCCTCTTCTAGATCATTTTTGACTTGAGACTACATTAAATCTTTTTTTTTAAGATTATTTATTTATTTGAAAGAGAGAGAGAGTGAGAGAGAGCATGAGAGAGGAGAAGGTCGGAGGGAGAAGCAGACTCTCCATGGAGCTGGGAGCCCGATGTGGGACTCGATCCCGGAACTGCAGGATCATGACCTGAGCTGAAGGCAGTTGCTTAACCAACTGAGCCACCCAGGCGCCCTACAACATTAATTCTTGCCAGAATTTTTCAGCCTGCTGGACTGCCCTGCAGATTTCAGAAACTTGTCAGCCCTTACAATCAATGATTCAATTCCTTAAAATAAATCTCTCTCTCTCACTCTCTAAATATATATAAAATGTGTCTGGAGAATAGAGAACAGTTAGGATGACATAATTACTTTTTAAAATATAAATATACTTAAAAAATAAATGTGTATAAAATATATATAATATGTATATATACTATATACATTTATATACTTTATTTCATTTTTATTTTATACGCTTTAATTTATTTTCAATTTTTACTAAACATTGGCATCAACTATTCAAAAATAAACTAATGAGGGTGCCTGGGTGGCTCAGTGGGTTAAAGCCTCTGCTTTCAGCTCAGGTCATGATCTCAGGGTCCTGGAATCGAGGCCCGCCTGCTTCCCCCTCTCTCTGTCTGCCTGCCTCTCTGCCTCCTTGTGATCTCTCTCCCTCTGTGAAATAAATAAATAAAAATCTTTAAAAACAAAACAAAACAAAACAAAAAAACCAAAAATAAACTAATGAGAAAAAAAGGAAAAGAAAAATTGCTAATGTGATTAGATCACTGATATTTAAAATTACCCTTATAAATTATCTAATTTGATTCTCACAATAATACTTCTAGGTTTGTAGAGTTAATAGTTAATATTATTTATATTTGACCTAATTAAAAAATGGAAGCACAAGCCCGAAGTCTCACAGAAAGAAAGTAGTAAAATCAAGAGGCGTCTCTCAGTGCAGTGTTAGTTATATTACAACAGGCTCCCTAATGAGCCCTGGGACAGTTAATAAAAGTAAGGAATATCTGCTTTCATTTGAGAGGTCGAGGTGAACCAAGACTGTGGCAGAGAACGGAGAATGTGAAATCACAGGCATTTAACCAGAAGCTGAGTGACTATTAATCTCTCCCTAAAAGAATAAGGCCACTAGAGTAATCAGCTAAATTTTTAAGATAGCTCATCCACAGATCAGGGTAGTTGTGTAATCCTGGTTCATCAGAAGACTTTACTTTGTCCAGGAATTTTGGAGTACAAAAGAAAAGAATTGGAGATTGCAAGAGTGTGGGTGGGGGTCCTCTGGAATGATCATTCAGACATTCAGATCAGATCCTCAGACATTCCTACTCCTACAATAAGGCATCGACAAAATCTTCGTAGAAGGCCCCAGTTTGTGGCATTAAAAATATGTACACTAATTTGTAGATTAAAGGGGACTCCTAGGAGTTTCAAGGAGCTGACCCAAGAAATAGGACAGATTTTGAATTGTTCTAACGTATTTGAGGATATTGAAGTCATTGAGAGGAGGAATAAGAAAATTAAGCATGATGATAATTTAGAAATAATGTTGGCCATAGTTGATTCTTTTTTCCAAAGTATATGTGACGATTCAAATCAAAGGTGAGATAAAGATGCTACCAACTTCTCCGTATTTCCAAAGATTAATGGAGGAAGAATAAGGACCTGTTGAAAATTTAAAACCCTTTATCAGTTTTTCTATTCAACTAAAAGGTAAGTGGCCTTGGATAGAGAATGGTTATTATGAAGTTAAGGAAATTTAAGGGACTGGTAACAGTGTTTACGTATATTTCTGTTTTTGAAAAATTTGCAAAAATAGTATTAATTATTTTTTCTTATGAAAGGATGAATAAAAAATAATTTCATTAAGCTCCATAAAACCTACATTTATCTCTCAATGTTTTAGGGCTTCTTATGAATCTCAACCACTCAAAGGGAGGCCCCGGGACATGGATGGCACAATGATGAACTAATCTGCATAATAGGACCTGAGAATTGTGTTTTCCAGGATGCCCCCAGGTAGCAAATTAAGAGATGCAAAGTATTTAGAGGGAGAGGGAAGAAAGTCAAGTGGTAATGCAGAGTCATTCAAATACCCCAAATCCTGAGTGAAGTCTGTGAGACCCAAAGATGCTTTGCATAGGGAGTTATTGCAGTGAGAATTCACAGAAAGAGGGTTGATTTCAGATTGTACGCTGAGAGAGAGAAGACAGCTAATTGGATGTAAGATAAAAGAAAGATCCAGTCCTCGCTGATAGTCAGAAATTCTTGCCAGACAAGATCTAAAGAACATTTCCCTACAGAATTGTGTGATGTGGCCGGGTTACTTAAAAAGCACAATAAAACATAAGCTTCAGTGGAACTGTGGGTCATGTGGCTACAGTCAATGAAAACAAAGCGGAGCTGTGCCAGCTGCTGCTGATGCTCTTTATCCAACTGAAGGAACCTTGGACTCAACAGCGCAGTGATCAAGATGAATCCTCTCCCAAGGGGCGGATGGATTCATGACGCCTCCACATAGCTGGACGGAGAAGAATGGAGGAGGAAGGGTGGCTTCAGCTTGATGAGGGAGCAGAAGACTAGCTGAAGACAGGCAGAAGCTGACACCCCACAACTCCCCTCCTCCCCACTCCATGGGATATGTGTGACATTCCTCAGGCACTCCTGGCTGCTCTAAAGGAAGAACAGTGAACTTACAGA
The DNA here is from genome assembly GCA_002007465.1 of Ailurus styani. NCBI lineage: Eukaryota > Metazoa > Chordata > Mammalia > Carnivora > Ailuridae > Ailurus > Ailurus styani. The sequence goes on from LNAC01001873.1 coordinate 23,972, forward strand.
GATTACAATCCTGCAAGACAAGAGTCTCCCTCAGTTTACAAAAGTTTTAGCAATTTACAAGAACAAAGCATTTCTCTCAATGGCCTAGCTTCCAGCAGGGAATGTAGATACAATTAAATGTCCTTATAATCTGCAGCCCATTGACAGATACTTGAAGTGGGCAAAATGTAATGTTCCTCCAGGAAGCTCCCAATGATCTTACTGTTAATGCCTTCCTACAAGGAAAACCAACCTTAACTTGGCAATCTGAAGGCCTCCTGGACCTCTGAGCCTTCTTTAACATACAGAAAGCCTTTTGAAATGTCTGTTTTCCATACTTCCCCCAACTCCCAAGTATATAATCAGTCACACCTCACAAACCCCGGGCAGCAGCTCTTTCTGCCCACTGGTCCTGTCCTTGTGCTTTAATAAACCAGCATTTTGAACCAAATTGAATTGATCTCAAGAACCCTTTCTGGGTTGTCAGCTCCAGACCTCACCTCACCAAACCTCACTTATATTCCAAAACCCCATCCGTCCGGCAGGCTCCTGTGAGCTCAGACAGGCAAACAACACTGAAGACATACTCTGGAAGCTGAGAGGTAGGTACATGTTGCCACAGGTTAGGAGACCACTTTGGAAGACTTGAGGTGAAATTGCAAGAAAAAGTGAATAGGGATAGGAGACAGGAACAAGTGGATGCTTAGTGGGAAATGCACTGCCACAGTCTTGAGAAATTGGAAGGGCAATATCAATACGTATCCAGCACCTCTCGTGCCAAGCATGATGTCGCTGCTTCGTGAATGTTCATGCATTTTCCCATTTTCCTCAGATTACCATGAAACAGATAAAAATGTGCCTGTTTTAAAGATAAGAAGGTGACAGGTAGGGACAGTTAGGGATAACTAGGTGACCGTCCTGCCATCGTTAATTGGCAAAGACAGCGTGAAGACAGAATCAACGACCACAGAGTCCAGGACCCTTTTTCTCTGTCCCATTGACCTTAATGTGCTATAACGGAAGCCAGTCTCTGACAAGAGACAGCAGAGTCAAGGGCTCCCTGGGAACTGGCTTGGATTGGCTTGGTCACACAGACCAGACAGATGCCAAGATGACTTAGGAATTCCTTTTCACGTTGCCCGTCACTTGTCAATTCTTCCGCAATCGCCTCTCTTCTGTCAGGAATAGAAGAAAGTTTTGTGAAGAAATGAAAAGCTCAGATTAGAGACCTCTATTCCAGAAGCAAGGGTCTTGGGGTATTGGGGGGAAAAAAGTAGTTGGTGGGTCCTCCAGGAATAAGAATGTTAAAGGAAATACAGGTGTTTTTCACTACTATTTTTTTCTCTGTATCTTTGATTGATATGGCTACTTTCTATTTAATTGAAGCCAATTCAAGTTAAACCTAGAGAATTAACCAAATCTAACAACTACTTAGTTTGAAGCACATTTATTTGAACACCCAGTTTGTATAAGACATTGAAGATTTAAAGGAACAAGATGCAAACCTTACCTGTGAGAAAGGTATAATATATCACCACAGCTCTTTGTCAACAATTGCATTTCAATATAAAACTGGAGGCAAGAATAAGTATGATTAAAAGCAGTAATTCTTCAGGTTGATAAGAAATATATTAAGTAAAATATTATTTATATTCTTTTCAAACTCTGTGCTTTAAAAAAAGCTCGAACTCATCCATCTTGGGAAATGTTTATCTTCTTAATAAGAGGGAAATTTATGAACATGAGCTATTTCAGAGACAAGAAATGTATCTACTAATGATCAGGACCAATGTAATAAGTCTGTTTTATCCTGGAAATCCAAGAGGACTATTCTTTCCCACTGTGTTATAAGCTATTTTTATTGAAGCACTATAAATTAGCACTATTGGTGCTAATCATTTAAGTCATTTTTTCCTGCCCACTATGTCATGCATTGTGTTAGGCATAATGCTGAATAGACAACAGTGATCAAAAATAATATGAAAGCAAACACTGTTGTTGATAGACCTTTCTCCCCAGACCTCCCTTGTCAAGTATTTGCCTGCAGGGATCTACTGTAAGAACTTGATGCAGCTCGATGGCCTTCTTCCATCCTGCCTGCTGAGTGCAGGCAATGGGGGCTAGGAGCCACTCTCCCTCCTGGGAACAGCCCTCAGAAAATGCTGGATGAACTGTAAAAAATAAACACTCTGGTGTCTTCTTCTGGAGGGGAACTTGGGGGTGTATTCTCACCGCTCCCTCCACAAAGAGAATGAGGTAGGTACGTTTTATCAGCTTTCATCCTCACGTACCTTGCTTTTCCACTCTCCTACCTATGCTTCTGGTGAGTAGCACCTCAAACTCGAATTTGTCAGGGCCTCTTTCTGGTGGCGTCCAACCAAAAATAAATACATAATCACCATTCCTATCCTAAGGAGGTTACAATATGGTGAAGGTGGAGGGGGGGATAGAAAGTGTAGAAGTTGGTTTAAAGGTCACCTCCAGGTACAGTTGTTGGTGATGTAGACTAAGGGATAGTGATAGAGGTGAAAAAAAAAGGATGGATCTGAAAAATCTCAGCAGTTTAAATCAAGAGGAATTGATCACAGATTAGAACAGAACAGTGCTGTTTTCAGCAGGATAAGGTGGATTTGAATGGAAAGACTGTGTCTAATTTTACACTGATTAATGATATTAGAGTATAATTCTATTTCTTGTCAAAAAGGACATCCTTAGATTCTTAGATCCTTAGATTCATTCACTTCATTTATTGTGTAGAATATTAGGTTGTTCAAGTGTGGCACCGCAATACACACCTAAAACCAATTTGTCTGAACACAGAAATAATTGCACTTTTTTCTTCCTAAATTTAATTAACTGATTTAATATTATAGGAACACCTGACACCATGTCTGTCACACAGTAGGGATGTTTTTAGTTTTTAATTTTTTTTTAGACTTTATTTTTTGAAATAAATAATTTAAGACTCACAAGAAATTGAGCACAAGAGTCTCCTGCACCTTTCACTCGGATTGCTCCAAGTGTAAAATTTGCTTATCAAAACTAGGAATGGAATATAGTAAAGGCTATTAACTACACGGTACACCTTACATGGATATCAGTAGATTTTACATGGACTCAAACAGTTTTAGTAAGTGTCTGATGAAGACATAATATAAAGGCTATAATTCTGCCTCTTTCTTTTTGGTTTTCTGTAATAGTAAGAGTGGCTTCTTAAAGAATAAGACAGACATGAACCACAGATACTGCTCAGACATCCCCGCCGTGAGAATATGTGATGGCGGTGAGGGGGGAGGGAGGCACTGAGGAAGGGGAGAGTGTGTGATGAGATATGCCAACGGGACATTTGCTTACTTTGTAATCAAGAAAGATTTTTTTTCTTTAAATATGTGTAGGAGGACCTCTAATTTCAAATTGCAATGATATACTGTCCCTGCTCTTGTGGAATTTATGATCTAGTCTAGACACTGCATATAAGGCAGTCAAGATGGTTTAGTATATGATCAACAAGGCACACAGACCCACTCAGACATTTCCTAATAGTATGATTTAGAAAAAAAATTCTGTCAAGTTTTTATAACATGGAAAATAACTGACTTTTTCCAACCACAGAACTTGATCTTGACTAATGTGTAAGGAAGTGCATTTCTGAGTGATGTTGTTTATTTATGTAATTCCTTTGAGGTTATACAGCTTTATGATGACATTAATTTGGTGGGTTTACACATGGAGAGACATGACATTAGTTCATATAAAGTCACAGCTTTTATCTCAAAAGAACTCTTGCCTAATGTTGGAATGGAAATACAGGAATTCCCTTGAGTCTAGACCTTAAAGTCTACATTCTTTGCTTCCAGCCCTAAATTAAACTCTTTTCTTTTTATATGGCTTGTTTCTTTATTTTGTTCTAGTATTTTTGGATAGTTAGATTCCTATGAAGTAGCATTGGGATCAGAGGCTCTTTAATTTGTAATAAGTAAAAACAAACCACTGGTATATCTCAGACTTTCTCAGAGAAAAGAGTTCATGTAATTTCCCTGAAATTTGGGAAGACGACTACCCTATTTGTCTCATTTTTTGTAAATTGGTTGGTTTTTTTTTTACATAGCCTTTGTTTGTTATTAAAGTAATGACTGATTTTTACACTCTGAAGTAGATGATATTTCTTTCTTTTATAATTACTTATTTTGTTCCACAGAGATTTTGGCATCTGCATACTTAAGTTTCTTTGTCTCAGTGTAAGACCCGTCCCAGCTAAATTTCATAAAAGAAGCATAAAGTTTGATTAATTAGGAAGACATTGGCACTTTGTCATTCATTGGCCCCAAATCTTTCTTAAGTGGTAAGGGGAATCAGTTTATTTATCCCATACATGTATATGTGAGGGAACTCTTGTCCCTGCTTGTCTAAGATGCTGGGGACACATGCACGATATACCTTACCAGTTCTTATCACAGATCCCTACCCTTGGTTTAACCGGGTCATTTTAGATACTCACAGGTGTATCCAGAAGAACAAAGAGCCAACCAAACAAATCACGTTGATATCCATTCAAACTGAATTCACCAACAGCAGCTGCTCCTCAGCTCATGGAGGTGATTGTACTCACAAGATTATCAATTTTGTACAGTTCCCAGCTTGAAACTCAATAAAATCATCTGTTTCAATAAGCTTCACATAATAATAAACAAGGAAGCTAGAACTGACTTGATGATTTCAAACAAGTCATGCTGCCTACTGCTCAATCAAATGCCAGTGAAGGAAGAATGGGTTGGGTGGAAGCAAAGCAAAGCAAAAAAAAAAAAAAAGAAGAGTCCTGGGTTTTCAGGTGGAGACTGAAGGACCAATCTTAAGCCCCACTTCTTCTTCTTTTTTTTTTTTAAAACAAAACTTGAGGTAAGCTTGATTAAGATAAATACAGCAATCCCAAAACCTCAAAGCATTTCCAGAGATGCTCTAAGAAATGACTTGGAGATGTCATTAATTCTGACATTTAATTGCATTTCAATTTATTTCACACTTTCTAGACTTGAAGGATTTATAATTTAAGTCTCTTATCTGAGGGAAGAATGCATAATTTGTTTCAATTGTCTGTTGTTTCAATTAGCCTCTGGTGATCGTTTCATATTTAAAGGGTTCATTTTGGGAAGATTTGTTTCTGCCTCCTGAACAGAAGGGGGAGAAAGCAGAAGTCGCAAAGATTCCCTACAGTGACTTCATCCTCCTGGGGACTGCATTGAACAGATCTGTCTTTTGTGGATCGGATTACTTGATGGAAGCATATTTTTTATTCACTATCTTATTACAGAATTATTCAGTGTGGGACTGAAGTGGAAGCCTACCTCCCCTCACCCCTCCCCATGAATGTTTTTGCTTTTTATTCATGGAAATTGTAGGGCAGTTAATGAGCTTTGGAACTATAATCATGATGAAAAAAAAAATATTCTCATTGTGTCCTTGTTGATTCCAAGAATATTCCATTATTATTATTTTTTTTAGTACCACTGCCATAGAATTTTCTATTCAGTGTCCAATTAATTGCATTTTTTTTTAATCATAAGACACTGGAACATAGTTATACTTGTCAACCAATAGCGTCATTCTGTTAAGAACTAATGGATGGTGGAAAGGATGAAAGGCCTTTGTCTACTGAGACTCCTCATACTGTGAGGGAATTAAATGAGCAATGAAAACACAGACAGAAAAGTAGTTCTTCAGCAACAGTTGTGATCAGCTAAAGAACCTGGATTTGGGAATCATGGTTCAGCCACTTATTCATACTGGGACATTGAGAAATATAGTTAAGACTGTCTTACTTCCGTTTTATTATTTGAAAAATGATGGGAATAATGTTTTCTTTTGAAAGGGAGCTTTACAGTGAGAATCATATGATCTAATACGTGAAATGTGCAGAGTACACACTGTCTTTAATACAATATAGGCCACCAAGTGTTAGTGTTCATTTTTTTCTTCATTTTCAGTGTCTCCCTTGTGGTCTTAAATATCTTCTGCACTGAACTACTTCTGTAGGATTGGCTTTTTATTTATTTATCCTAAAGGATAATTTTCTAAATAAAATTGTTCAGATTCATACAAATAATGTGTTACAGACTGATTGCAGAAATACTTGCAATGCCTCATTCCTCCATGGGAAGCACACTCTGTTTAATGTGACTCTGTAGCTCTTCCCATTAAAAGATGGTTCTTTTTTCCTACCCTTGACCCTGAGCAGGTCTCATGACTTAATCTGGTCAGTAGCATATAGTTGTATACCATTTCTAAGCCTAGGCCTCAAGAAATCTATGTGCTTTGGGTTTCCCTCTTGTATTCCTGCCGTGTTATAAAAACAAGACAAAACTAGCCTACTGGAAGATGTAAGTCGGGTGGCCTAGTTGCCCGTCATGTTAGGATGGCAGCCAGTCAATCATCAAACTTGTGAACGAGCCCCAGCAGAAGCCAGAACAGCCCAGCCAAGCCCAGCCAAGTTAGCAAAGATGCTAAAATGACTCATAGCTGACCAGATTCATGATGGCATTTATACATGATAAAAAGAAGTGCTCAACAAACTCATAGATGCCTGAGCTGAATAAATATTATTATTTTAAGCCATTAAGTTTTGTGTTAGTTCATTATGCAGCAATATATAACCCATACATGAGAATGGTTTCAGGCTGTCATCGATGACTTTCTACCAATTTAGTTAGAGGAGTTGGGAAGGCAACTATAATTACGATCTAAAGTAACTACAGAGGACATAAAAATGCTTTTAATTAAAATTCATCAATAAGAAATTCGTTTTGGATAACAAGTTTTTCCGTAGTTACCCAAACACTCTTGAAGGAGACTTGAGAAAACCCATAGGCACTGCGTGTCGTATACTCAAAGGTTTCATGTCAATGACATAGATTGTCCTACTGCATTCATTCATTTATAAAATACCTGTTTGGGGATCTATGATTGCTTTCCAAGATACAAAGTAGCATTGGATCCTGAAATAAGAAGTTCGGTTTCTAAACAATGTGACATGTGACAGTGCACAGTACAATGAAGTCAATGCTAAAACAAAATAAACAGAACAAACGGCCCCTTGAAGAAAGCAGCAGCTATGAAGTGGTAAGTCATGAAATAGCACAGTGTAAGGAGTTCCAAAAATGTTAAGCTAAGATATAGATGAGAAAGTGTGGAAGACAAAATATACCTCCAAATTAGGAAGCTGATTCTATTCAGGTTATTTCAATAAAAAGGATTTTCATTAGTGAGGACCATCTCAAAGAAAAGGAGTAAGACTTGGGGTATTATAGAGGCAAGTTAACCAAGGAGTCATCACTGAATTCTCTGGGAGTCATGAGAAAGGGTGGATGGAGGTGGGTCTTATCTGTGAGATTTACAGGAGTCATTGAAGAAGAATATAGGTGGTGCTGATAGCAAAAATACATACCAGCAGAGCAGTCCTTTGTCATGAGCTATAAAATATGTTGGGACGATTTCTAGATCTGTCCTGTTTTGCAGGAACACATGGCTCAGATAAGGGTCAACATTGTCAAGGGCCAACATCAACTTTGATGTAAGGATACACTAATGTTTATGTTATTAATTCATATTGTGTATACCTGGCACATATATAAATCATGTCTTGTGTGATTTTGAATTTTTCTTACTTTCAGTTTAATTCTCCTCTATTATTTTCTGAAAAATACAAATTTATGATTCACAAGGAAATGGCACCAGCGTCTCTGTTCATTCTATAATACAATGAAATGATATCCACGTGGACTGTATTGATAACAGCCATTGTGAGTCATAGACAAAGTGGAGACAAGGTTACCTTGTTTCTGGTTCATTTCTTCAAGAGTATTTTCAAAATCACTTCCACATCACCCTTTGCCTCCATTCACTCCCATTTTATTCCTTTATTCTTCTCTCTTGTCTTCCCATTTCCTTCCTCTTCTTTACTCCTCCTCCTTTCTCAATTATTTTTTCCTCTTGAATAATACCATGATTGACCCTGCATCAACCATCAGCAGCTCTAAGAGATTACACATACACACACACAAAAACACACAAATAGTTAGGCTTTGCTTAACTTCTATCATTTTATCTTAACCAAGAATTTCCTACAATGAAATGAAAGGATTATAAGAATGAAAACTGGCTTATGTTTAGTTTTCAGTGCCAGAACAGATCAAAGTAGAACTGGCTGACCTGCTGGCAGAAACTCTGTCAGAGGGATAGAGTGACTACTTTAAAATGAGTGATATTTATATAATTTTCTACAAATTGCATATATTTTATATTATGTGTGTATATGTACAGTATTAACACCACAGGCATATGCTACTACACTCATCTATTTGCACACATATTTTTTCTTAGCTCACATCTCTGACTCTGTCCTTATGTCTCCTGCTTTTGCTCTTTTTTTTTCATAGACTTTATTTTTTAGAGGAGTTTTGAGGTTATGGCAAATTTGAGCAGAAAGTACAGAAATTTACCATATATTCCCTGCATCTAAACACACAATTTTCCCCATTATCAACATCCTCCACCAGAGCGGTACAATTGTTACAATTGATGAATCTACGTTAATACAAATTCCATAGTTTACTTATAGGTTCACTGTTGGTGTTGTACACTCTATGGGTACATTGTATTGCCAAAATGCAAAACATTGAAACACCAAACACAGGCACTCTCATTCATTGTTGGGGGGAATGTAAAATGGCACAGATACTTTGGAAGAGACTCTGCCAATTTCTTAAACACATTCTTACTATATGATCCAACAATTGTGCTCCTTGGTATTTACCCAAAGGAGGTAAAAACTTATGTCCATACAAAAACCTGCACAAAGATGTGTATAATAGCCTTATCTGTAACTGCCCAAACTTGGAAGCAACTAAGATGTTCTTCAGTGGGTGAATGGATAAGTTGTAGTACATCCAAACATTGGAATATTATTTAGGGCTGAAAAAAAAAGGAGCTATCAAGCTAGGAAAAAACATGGAGAAACCTCAAATGCATATTACAAAGTGAGAGAAGACAATTTGAAAAGGCTACATACTGGAGGATTCCAACTATATGGCATTCTGGAAAAGGCAAAATTATGAAGACAAGAAAGAGATTGAAGGTTGCCATGGGTTGCTATGGGTTGAAGGAGGAGTGGAATGTATAGTTGAACACAGAGATGTTTTATGGCAATAAAAATTTTTTATGAAAATACTCTGTATATCATAACGATGACTATATGTCATTATTCATTTGTCCAAACTCAGAGAATGTGCAACAGAAAGAGTGGGCTCTAAGATAAACTTTGGGTTATGATGTGTTAATGTGTGTTCATCAGTTTTAACAAATGTCCCCTTGGGGGAAGGACAGATGTTATACCTGGAGGAGAAGTCTATGATGTGTGGACAGAGAGAGTACCTGGAAAATCCCTGTACTATCCTCGGTATTTTGCTGTAAACCTGAAGCTGATGTAAAAAATAAAGTTTTTAAATTGTATTTGTTTCTTATGACCATCTGATGTAGTCTAAATTACAGTAACAATTTTTAACATGTATCAAAAACCTGCTGAGCTCATTTCTTATTAGTTCTTATATGTAATTTAAAAGGAATTATTTTATCATCTCTTTTCATAAAATTAGAAACTGAGGACTTGAAGCTTAAGTGCCTTTCCTTGGAATACAAAAGTCAATGTCATGGTAGTATGTACGGATTTGGGTTTTCTGACTGCAACAATCCCACTAATGAAGAAGCCCTAAGTCTTCCATGGGAAGGTGAATCTCTGCGGCAGAGAGCCTGGGCGTCTTCATTTGGAAAGTGAGGTTAATGTAAAGACATTCTTTGCACGACTTTGAGAATCAAATCTAATGTATTTATGTTTCACATGTTAATTTAATTTCTTTTTGAAAATATGGATATAACTGCTCTGTCTCATTTCCTTGGAAAGTATTACAAATTTTTAGTTTGTGAGGTTGTTCAGATTTTCTTCTGTTTTCCACACAAATCCATTCTCCAATATGGCAAAAAGAGGTTATTCTGAAATCTAAGTCTAATCCTTTATATCACTAGTTACAAACATCAGAGCCTCACGATGCCTGGAGTGATGGCTCCCAAATCAGTTGCACTTCGGATGGATGTGGGCATTTAGAAAATACAGATTTCCTGACCCTCGCCTCAATTATTTGAAGTAGAGTCTCCAGGCATCACTTTGGATTTCTACACTCTTATTGTTCTTTCTAGTCTGGCTTCTTCTCTGTATTCAAGACAAATTAAATGTATTATTCTGTGTAAAGTAACCGTAAATTGTTTTTGATTGTTTTAACCTTCTTTCTATAGATTGTCTCTTTTGAGATAAGGCAGTTTCAGATATATCTACTAAAGCTTAATGAGTGCTTTTATGTATGTGCAAAAGAGACTTGCTTCTCCCCCTCTTACCCTCATTCTTTCAAATTTTACAACCTCACGAAGCAGCCTTCTTCATCTTGAAAACAACTTCCAGAATTTGAGATTAAACTCAATGTTTAAAGACAACAACACATACAGAGTAAATACACCACAGAGCCAGTACATTAAATCACTCAATGTTTGAACAATAAGGAAAACAAAACTCAAGCAAGTTGACTTGCTGGAGGCAACGTTGGAAATTGGGGATGACGGTAGACCTTTCCAGCCTCTGGCTTCTGACCCTGTTTCTGACTGCCTCCCAGCTGATCCTCACTTGCAATCAAATTTTGACAACAGGGTGGGGATGGGGGGTGGGGAGGGGCCCAAGAACAAATACAAACAAAACAAAAACATCATAATAAAGAAGGTATCACTATTTTGTTTTATTGTTGAAATTTTCTAGGATACATCATATTGTCTAAGTATCTTTTAGCAGTTACTTAATACCTCTGTGCCTTCATTTTTCTCATGGATAAAAAGGACAATAGTAGTCATGATTTCATAGGGCTATTATTATAGAGATTAGAAGTTTTATTATGCATTAAACAGAACAGTGCCTGGATATAGCAAGTGCAATGCAAGTATTAGCTCTCATTATTGTCGTAATATTTCTTGCATTTTTGTTTCTGTCTGAGCGTTAGTCAGGTTTTAATCAGAGAAGCAGACTCACTGGATACCTCCTCTCCTGGTGCTTGTGTGTCTCAGCTTGTGCTGGCTCCCCTCCTTCTTAATATCCATTTTCCCTTCTTGACTACCTGCCTTGCAGACTTCAAGCTCTAGCATTGGACATGGCAGATAATAGATTTGCAGAGACTGCTTAGCCAGCTTTCACAATTGCCCAAGGCTGGATCTCTGTAGCAAATCCCTTCATATAAATTCATAATTCAGTCTCCCAAAATTTCACCTAAAGATATGATCAGAAAATAGCATACAAGTTTGCATGTAAGGATATTTAACATAACATCATCTTAAAAAAAGTATAAAACAAATGGACTCACACAAATGCCTGATAATAGGGTAATTGTTAATTATAAAAATGAAGTACATTCACTTACATTGTCATTTAGCTAAAAAAGCAAAATATTCATTTTTTTCTCATATAATGTATATGTTATACCTACAAAAGAAATCTAGACAATATGCTAAATTCTTATGTTAGAAAAATGATTAAATGTTATTTTCCAATGTTAAGTAATTACAGTGAAAAAATATGGGTTTACAGATAATTTTAATTATCTAGCTAATAACATTACACTATATATTATATTATAAAATTTCTAAAATAAGCATTAATTGCTTTCATTGTAAACCTAAATAAAAGATTCAAATATAATTAAATAAATTAAAATGCCAACAATAGAATGGAAAGCAAAAGATTAATATTTTACCACAGAAGGCTCACATTCAAAATGATAAAAACAATATTAGGACCCAACTCTAGGAATGAGGAAGTGATATGAATTGCTATTTCAAAAAAAAAAAAGGGTCAATATGATGATTAAGTAATCATTTAAAACATCACATTGAGAATGACATAAATAATTTAAAATTTTAATTTCCTATTGAGTCTGGCATAAGACTGGTGCTCAAAAATCATTACTCTCATTGTTTTTAGTAGGCTACAGAATGAGAATAAATTAGCAAAAGATAAAAAAAGGAACCAAAGCAATGTTGGTGAGTATGCTATGAGAACAGAACTTTCTCATTCACTCTGGGAGTATAAACTTCTAAAATATTTATATACTTTGATCTAGTGATCTGGTTCTGGCACATGATTCTATGAGCATAATGAAACTATGGGTAATTACCAAAAATGCTGATAAATGTATGTGTACATAAACTCATCATAATCTTATTCATAATAGCCAGAAAATAGATAAAACATAAAAGCTAACCACTATTAAATTAGTCATATAAATTATAGATTATACATAAAATGAACTTTCATGGAACCACTGATAAGTATGTTTATAGAATAGTTTAATTACATAGAAATGCTTATTCAATAGTCTTGTATTTATAATAAAATGAGATAAAATGATCCCAACTACAGAAATATATATATAAAAAAAGTGATCTCTAAGAATGGTCATTTAAGATTTGTTCTTGACACTTCACTACAGTTTAAAATATGCAAAAATTGTTTTGCACATTAGTTGGGGAATGAGAGGGTAGGGCATCTGAGGAAGTTGAAAGACCATCTGCAAGATTAAGAAGATTTATGTGCAGGATCCGGAAGTCCAATAAAGCATAAAGCATCCATTCCACGATGGGGCTAATTAATAGGTAGATAGGATCCTCATTATAAAAGACCATGGGAGTTATGTTAAGGAATTTGGATTTTATCTTCCATGTTGGAGTAAAAGAAAGAATTTTCCCAGAGAAAATGATGACCTAAGTCTGCATTCTATAGTAACATTTAGAAAAGAAAAAAAAAAAAATCAACCAACACTTATTGGGGCTTCACTCTGTTCCAGACCCTGCACTGACTGCTTTACATGTATCACTTCATCCACGCCTTGCAACTTCTGCTTTGACACAGACATACTATTTGAAAATGTGGGTATTTTAAATAGATGCTAAAGGAAATATTTTTCCTTTAAAGTAAGTCCACATTCCAGAGGCATAATATATGACACGCAGGCGCCAGGAGGAACAAAAAAAGAGAAAAAGGAGCAATTTGAAATCTGAACAAATAAGAATCACTAAGCCATCAAAAGCAAATAAAGTAGAGACTTTATAGGAAAGGGTTTTTGGAGACTGTGGTAACAAGAACACTCTAACCATGAGATTCGCAGGTGTCAAGCAGGAAGAAAATCTCTTTTATAGGGAGGGATAAACAAGACAAGGAAGAATGTGGTGTGGGGGAGAGGGATGTCAGGGAATGTTTCTCACTGAGGTCAGCCAGCTGTCCCTCGATGTTCTTCATGAGAGACTCCACGCTGGCTCAGGGAAGTGTCAGTCCAGCCGGATGTTCAATCCCTGCACAAGTGCACAGTGTGGCAAACAAATGGTACAGGGATAGTCTATGACACCTGAGATGGAGTGTACTCTCCTGCCCAAACCTTTACCTCCTCTCTGTTCTCACCACCAAAAGTTTTGTCGACATTTCCAATAACTCATTCCTGGACTATTGCAAAACCCTATTATCGAATCTTTAGGTTGCTTGTCTGTCCCATATCTGGTCCTCAATTTTTAAATAAGAAATCTGATTGTGTCATTTCTCTGCTCTACAACTACTATGGTACTCTACTGCTTAGGACCAGGACTGCTTCTCCTTCTCATCCAATGCTTGGCATTTATTCTTAAACAAAAGGAATATGCAAACCAAACAAGTTACCTTCCTATTTAATCCTATTATTAGTTTCTTTTTCTTTTCTTTTTTTTAAAGATTTTATTTATTTATTTGACAGAGAGATAGAGAGCACAAGTAGGCAGAGCGGCAGGCAGAGGGAGAGGGAGAAGCAGACTCTCTGCTGAGCGGGGAGCCCGATGTGGGGCTCAATCCCAGGACCCTGGGAGCATGACCTGAGCCGAAGGCAGCTGCTTAACTGACTGGGCCACCCAGGTGCCCCTCCTGTTATTAGTTTCTAAAAAGGCTTAAGCCTCCAGTCTCCTCCATCTACCAATATCTACCTCTTTATTCATCAGGTATTCACATATCATTTCTTTTGGGAAGCCTGTAGCAACTTCTCCAACAGGACATAGGTGTTTCCTTCTACTAAGCTCATCCTACCTTTTTGTGGGTTTCCATTATTATGTAGTACCCATCCTACATTATTACTGAATAACTATTCAATAAATGAATGAATGTGTTCTTTCTAGCTTTCTCTTTCAGTCTTTCCACAAAGTTTTGCCTCTGGGCATATATCCATGTTTTTTATCTTCTCTTTCATACTTAAGTTTCTACTCTGTGTTTTCATAGATTCTCTTTCCAGTTATCAACCTTGTGTCATTGTTTCATGGAGGCCTAATGGGGAAAGCATGGAGGTGATTGGATGGGTGCATTGGTGTTGTTTTAGCTCTCACACTCTTTTGGGCAGCACTACCTTAGAATACATAAGCTTTTATAAGAATTCAAAATTATTCAGAAGCATGGGCAACACAGCATGGAAAACTAGTAAGGTAGACAGATGGATGGCTTCAGTCAAATATACTAAAATATTTCTTCAGCAATAAAATTCTACAATAAATCAACAGTAGAAAGTTTAAGAGGTTTTATTATACTAAGGGGCATAAAAGATGAAATAGCCATAGCGTTTCTTCTATTCTAGACAAAATAACCTCTCAAGGGTTTCACTATAGCTGAACTACCTAGGTTAAACCTGAGTGCCTCTCCTTTAAAATACATTTATATTTTTAAAGAAGTATGGAACTAATGACTAACAAAATAGGTTTTTAAATTGAAAATAACACAGAAGGAGGAGTTTCATCACAAAGCATTACCTCCTGAAAAACTATTTCTAAGAGGCAGGCTCATATGCAAATGAGAATTGATAGCCTTGTCTGTACTCAGATTTGATGTGACAGTTTTACAAGTGATTTTTTGCAGCTTTCTGTTTCAGTTGTCATAGTCTGACAACCAAGGGTTTGAAAATTCAGGGCCCTCCATAACATAAATTGTTTAAAAAGATTTGAAGGTCTTAGAATAAAGCTTTTACCATTCTAAAAAGTTTTGGAAAGAGTGAAATAAATAAAAAAAAAGGTTCATTTCTAGAAAACAGAGTACACGTGATTGGAGGACTGGTTTATAAACCAAGAGCTCTGGGAAGCTAATTATGTGATTTCACACACATACTAAATACTCCTAATCTTGAAAGTCTTCATTTCCAAAAAGAAAGATTTGGATAAAGTTGCTCCTGATGGTTTTTTTGTTTTTTGTTTTGTTTTGTTTTTTAATGTCTAACCCATTGTGGCTTTGATATTTAGGGTGTTTTTCAAAAAGGAGCAGTTCCTCAATACAGTGTATTTGGATTACTTATTTCATGAGATCAAAGAGCGTCTTAGAGATAGAAGGCATGCTCTCACTTCAAGTTTGAGGAAGCAGAAGTCCACAGTGTTTAGCATGATCCTCAGGTCAGAACTCAGCCATTGGCAATGTTAGAACCCGAATCCCCCCCGTTCTTGACACTAATGTTCGAATCCCTTCCACAGGCTGTACTCCCTTTATTCTGACAAACAAACTAAAATGGGTGGGTTAATTTTTTGCAATGTCTATGTTTTGTTTTAACAATTCCTGTTTCCATATGCAAATGATTCTAAAGTAACACTTCCATAAACCTGTAGGAGTTACTCATGTGTGCATGTGTTTGCAAATATATCTATTTGCCTTTTCTCATATTTGAGAGAAAAGAAATGCATGATAAAGTCATTAGCTTCTGAAGTAGATGTGAGATATAATAACTGAGTTTCAGTGATAAGGAGAAAAGGAAAAAAAATAACATTAATAACTAAGTGAACATACCCCTTTACTTGGGCACAATACATACAGACACATCATTAGTCAAGTTCTTATTGTATTTCTTGGGGATGAAATCAGCAAAGGAAATTTTGGTATCAGGGTCATTTGAAGCTTTTATTCCTTGCTTTTATTTACCTTGTCTGACAGTTTATGGATTGTTGCTAATGTTTATTGAACATATGCTGAACTGTTTCATTCTATTTGAGATTCAGAAGGATGTGGTCATTCAGGGGTGAACATGTGTTCCTGGGATCTTTTCTTTGGAGCATGGTATGTAATTACTATTAGCATTGATATAAAAGATTAGTGATTAGGTAAAGGTACCACATTTTTTTTTAAAAGGTACCACGTTTAAAGAAACACGTTCTTTCTTTTATGAGTCTTAGAAAAGGCAAGATACTAAGGTTCTATGGAGTCTATTATGACAGTGTAGCTGATCCTATCCATTGCTGCTTGCTCAGAATTATTCCACTCGAAGCAGTCAACTTGAGCAGAATTTATTCATTAATGTATCGAACAACTCAACAAACATTTATTGGGTCCCTTCAGCTCCTTCATGCTAGGAATGGAGTAATGAAGAAAACAGTTTCCCACTCCCATGGATTTATATTTTAGTAGGGAAAAAAGTACAGCAAATAAACAATTTTTTAAAGAAAAATCTAATAAATTAGGTGGTTGTATTAGTCACGGTTCTCCAGTTAAATTGGTTCATAATACTGTGGAAACTTTATAAATTCAAATTTGGGCCCAGCCAGTAGGCTGGAGATCCAACTTGGAGGAATTGAGTCTGGGTCCAGAGGGTGTGTTCTGACAGAATTCCCTCTTGCTCAGCAGAGGTCAGTCTTTGGTCTATATGTAGCTGTTCAACTGATTAAACAAGACCCACCCACACCATAGTCATAATCTGCTTTACTCAAGGTCCATTGATTTAATGTTAATTTCTCTGTAAAAACACCTTTACAGAAACCTCCTGAGTAATGTTGGATCAAATATCTGGGCAACATGGTCCAGCCAAGCTGATACATAAAATTAACTATTATAGTAAAATTAAGTGGAATGAAGAAAAATGAGGCAGGATAGAAAGGTAAAGTGTAGTGGCAGGTGCTATTTTAACTAGGGTTTTTAGGGGCAGCCTCTTTAATAAGTAGTCTTTGAGCAGAGACATGCAAGAACCCTTTTTGCTATCTATGTGAATGATGGGTAAAGGAAAGAGTGCATGCAAAGATGCTGTGGTGGGAATATGTTTAGTGTCATGAAGTCCAAGTGAGGGAGCAGTCTGGCTAATCAGGGTAAGCTCAAGGTGGTAGGGTTGGAGGTTGGAAAGGGAGAAAATCAGAGAGTTTCAGGAAGGCAAATTTTTCTGGCCCTCTTGGCCACTTTAAGACTTTGGAAATTTGGGTTCTGAGCAAGAAGGAAGTAGCGTGATCTGACCTGGATGAACTATAATCCAATATTGACAATATTGCTTTTCAAATTTTATGAATGATCACACTAGCCTGGGTTTGTTTCACCCCATGTGCCCTTTAATCAATCTACTGTCCTTAATATAGCACTTAGCATACTTACCTATTTTTTTTCCAAATTAGACTATAAAATCCTTGAGGGTATCCT
Source organism: Ailurus styani (assembly GCA_002007465.1). Taxonomy (NCBI): domain Eukaryota; kingdom Metazoa; phylum Chordata; class Mammalia; order Carnivora; family Ailuridae; genus Ailurus; species Ailurus styani. Next base: position 41,469 of record LNAC01001873.1, read on the forward strand.
AGTTTAATGCCTACCAATTTCTACTTGTCTATAGGAATTATAGCATTTTTCTATATATATAAATCTGGAGAGGGAAACTAATATATTTTAGCTTTCTTATTAATGAACCAGCATATGTATATTTGTAAATCTTTTCAAAACATACAAAAGCCAATAAAGCATTTTCTGAATTTATTTTTTTTATGTTATGTTAGTCACCATATAGTACTTCATTAGTTTTTGATGTGGTGTTCCATGATTCATTGTTTGCCTATCACACCCAGTGCTGCATCCTATCCATGCCCTCCTTAATACCTATCACTGGGCTAACCCATCTCCCTATCCCCCTCCCCACCGAAGGCCTGTTTGTTTCCAGAAGTCCATAGTCTCTCATGGTTCGTCTCCCACTCTGATGCTCCCCATCTTCATTTTTCCCTTCCATCTCCTAATGTCCTCCATGCTATTCCTTTTGTTCCACATATAAGTGAAATCATATGACAATTGTCTTTCTCTGCTTACCTTATTTCACTTAGCATTATCTCCTCCAGTTCCATCCATGTCGATGCAAATAGTTGGTATTCATCCTTTCTGATGTCTGAGTAATAGTCCATTGTATATATGGACCACATCTTCTTTATCCATTCATTTGTTGAAGGATATCTCAGCTCCTTCCATAGTTTGGCTATTGTGAATATCGCTGCAATGAACATTGGGGTGTACGTAGCCCTTTTTTTTTTCACTACATTTGTATCTTTAGGGTAAATACCCAGTAGTGCAATTGCTGGGTCATGGGGTAGCTCTATTTTTTAACTTTTTGAGGAACCACCATACTGTTTTTCTGACGACACACAAAAGAAGAATTGGCTGGTATGGTAGGCTCCAGGCACACGTACTTATTGAGAACTTGACATGGGGCTAATTTGAATTGAGATAACTAAAAGACCCACCAGATTCCAAAAAATAAATGGATAGACAAAAATAAAATAAAATAAAATACTCACTGGATTACAAATACCTGGTATGAAATAAAATACAATGTAAATACTTTTTCTTTTTTTCGAAGATTTTATTTATTTATTCATGAGAGACAGAGAGAGTGGCAGAGGCAGAGAGAGAAACAGGCTCCTTGCTGAACAGGGAATCCAACATGGGGCTTGATGCCAGGATCCTGGAGCATAAACTGAGCCGAAGGCAGACACTTAACCAACTAAGTTACCTAGGAGCCCCTAATGTAAATATTTTCTTGGTAATTGTTTTATATTAGTTATCCACTGAAAGGATAATATTTTGAATATGTTCTATTAAATAAAATGAATTATAGTCAAATTTAAAAGTATTTATTTTTACTTTCTTAAATGCGGCTATTAGAAAATGTAAAATGACACATGTGGCTTGCATTTCTGGCTCACGTTCTATCAGATAGCTTTTTACTGGGCTCTACATATCACAGATATACAGACTTCTAGGTTGTGATATTTTGCTACTGTGACTTAGGCCCTTTCTCCCTTTCTCCTTTTCTGGTTTCCATTTGCAAAGCCATTGTATTCTCAATCGATGTAGGGATCAAGACATCTTGTCCTCTGCCGCCCCTCAGACACAGCAAGACTTTGTGCCCACTTTGGAACATTATATAATTGTTCCGAGGCCATGACTTAAAAGGAAAAAGAAAAAAAAATCCAGCTAATCAGCAATATGAAACAAGAGACAAAAATGGATCATAACACCTTTCAAGAGAATAAGTAATCATTTAGAAAAAGTTTTCGTCTTTCCAATTGCATGAAGGTAGGAACTGTGCTTATAACTCCCCTCTTCATGCTTTTTCTTTTCTTTGCCTGTACCTCTCAGTTTGGCCAACATTGCAAAAGCTGACCAACCCAAGGAACATAAGGATGCCAAAACCTGTCACAGCCGCCATTTTGGGGGGCCCGGGGTGCGGGGACACTGAGAAAGACACAGTGAGACCCTGGGGGACCTCAGGGCCTTTCATCCAATAAGGGACTACTGAGGATATTGTCTTCCAGCCTCAAATTACCATAAATCCATTCATTGGGAATTTCTCTAATTCCCAAGCTCACAGGCAAAAATCCCAAACCCTGGAACTTGTCAATACTCTTCTAGACCCTCATCTCCAAAACACTGCAGTTTGTTTGTTTCAATTTGACTGACCCTCTACTGAACCTCTTATTTCTCTTTTTTGTTCCCTAATCCTTATATTGTATACAAGGACAGTCACATTAGACAATTAAACAGCACTCTAACACCCTCAAACTTTTTATCAAATATTCGCACCATTTTCTTGCATGGAAACTTCCCTTAAAGTATCACTTCTACATCAGAGAGAGAGAATGACTGTTTTATCTCCCAAATCCTGCCAGCTGCAGAGGGTATCCACAGACACTAGCATTTCCAGGCTCTTTTGTCACATACAGGTTAAGACTTGGCCACCATTTCTTTCATGGGACATTGCAAATGCCTCTGAACTGCTAACCTGAGAAAGGTATTCAAATGAATGGAAACTCCAGTTGATTTCAGACAAATGCTTCTAATTTATTTGCCACACTGTAAGTCAAAGTGACCTTTCCAAAATGCAAATCCGATCATGCTATTCTGACACTTAAAGCTTATTTCAATAACTTCTATTTTTTTTGTTAAAAAAGCACATAAATAAATAATTCTTTATTAAAGCGCTCGTGTCCTACTATGACTTGGCTCCTAAGTCTTATCTATTATCCACTCTTTCATTTAAATGCCAAAGTTACACCCTACCAAGAATGATCTTAACTTTTTCTTATAGAAAAAAGCCCACCTGCCTTATTCATCCTCCACATCTCAGCTTAGATGACGCTGGGGAGAATCTCTAAGGACATTAAATAGGTATATGTGATCTCCAGTTTCCTCACGTAAGACCTATGTTAACAGTTATTGTTTAACTGAGCATCTGCCTTTCCTAGTAAGTGGTGTAATTGTTGAGGACAGAAACTATGACCATATTGTCGAATCTTGCATTCCCAGGGCCTAGCATATGCACAGAGTAATCGTGAAATATATATTGATTGGATGAATACAAGACAGCTTTGAAATAGTTTATTTTGGAGCTAATAATACCAGACAAAATAGATTTCAAATTATAAATAGTGATTTTTGTATATTTTCAATTCTCTGGACTAAACTATGTTGTGAGAGAATATACAAAATATTTAACATTACAGATTTAGAATTGAACAAACTCAAGTTTAATTCCCACCTCAACAACTATTTAGCTGTTTGACCTTGAACAAATTACTTTTCTGAGTCTCTCCACGTTGGTCTAGAAGTCTGTACTACTGACTAGGTAGGGTAGTTGAAAAAGTAAATAAGTTGATATTCAATATCTGGCTTATTGTTTATCTAGCACAAAGTTAATGCTTAGCAACACCAGCTCTTGATAAACTTAAGCTAAATCCTTCCAAAATCATGTCTTTCAAGTTGATTATTCATTTTCCCACATTAAAATCTTTCAAGACTCTGTTTGTCTGGTATTCAAACGAATTTCTGAAACACAAGTGGTTCATTGACAATAGACGTATGAGCTCAGTGCAGAATCTCATGTGGATAACACGTTCATGAAGCACCCATGTGTTAACTGTTGTTTGCTCTGTACATGGTTCATTAGTGATGACACAGGCAAACACTGTTGCCAGAATAGCTAATAATAATAATAGCTATGTTCTGCATCAGATACATATTCTTTTGACTGCAAGTTAAACAAAATACCACCAACAAAAGCTTAAATACATGTTGGCATTCATGCCATTTTCTGTGTCTCGTGGCCTGTCTAGAAAGGATAACGGAATAGCTTTCTCAGATCTGTCTCTTCTTAAGTTCAAGGCAGGAAGAGAGAGGAAGGTCAGTTTTCCAGACACCCCAGAAAACGTATCCAAAACTCTATGGTCTGGAAAAGTGTTCTGTTTTCCAGCTCTATTAGAAGGCAGCAGCAGAGCAGTAGTGCTGACCTGTATGGTTTGCTACAATAAATATCAAAGTTCTAGGCTTTGTGCTGAACAACTGACACGTATTTTCAATTGGGGTGAAAACTGTCCCTCCCATCCCCAAACACTCATACACATTAGGGTCTAAAATGAAATGATATACCAAATGATTATTTCATCTTGCATTTCCTGGAAGAAGAATTGACCTTATAACTCTACCATGATGACCTTGAATATTCATTAAGGGCCTCGCTCAGCTTTGGGCTGAGGCTAAAAGGAAGGTAATCCTTGGCTTACAATCTAAATAAGGATGGAGGCCTTGCACGTACAGGGAAGGCAGATACAACAGCGATAAAAGAAAGGTTAAGTGCATGTTGAAGAGAACAGTGGTAGGTACAAATTGATATAACTTTTTCTGGAAAATGAGTTTGGAAAGAAGCTCAGGTTCTTGCAGTACAGGCATTGTGTATGAGGTTAGGAAAATTTTAAGGGGATCTAGCGTGCCAAGATATGTAGTATGGATCTTGTTTTTGAAAGGAGAGAAAACTCATTGATGGTTTTTTGTGCAGGGCTAAAGAAATGAAGACATGCCATTAAAAATAATACAACAGAAATGCTAATAGGAGCTATTTGTTTTTCAGAGAAATGTTGGAAAGCAAGATGGGGCAGGGAATGGGCTAGGAAAGCTAGAGTGGATTCTTACCAGATAGCTACCTTCTAATTGGGTGGGACCTTCTCTAAATCGTGGGGAGCCAATGCTGGGGTCTATCTTTAGAACTTCTTTTTTCATTAAAAAACCCCTTTTCTTTTTCAGATATAACAAAATGGTAATATTCCAAATCAAAGGCACGTACCTACATTAATTCAAAAGGAACAGTGTTCTGAAGGAAGAGATCACCCAGCTCAGTACTGCACCGATAAACCGGGGAAATTCCTGAACAAGAGCTTATGACTTCAAATACACTCGGAGACCTTGAATTGTTTAAGTCCTTCTGCATTTATGATTAGTCATCTTGCATTAGCAGAAAGGTTAGTTGTTGAGAATGAAATATAGTTTGCCTGTGAGTCATATAGAAATGACCAAGTCTTTATGCGGGGAAGCTTGCAAAGCTGTTCATGTATTTTTGCTACTGCAAGTCATCAGCTCAGAAAAAACTCTGCACTGGTAAACATTATCATCTGATTGATGAGCTCATTTTCCCTCCCAAGTGCGTGTAGCACAATGAATCAGGTAATAAAGAGGTCAGCAACTGGAGGTTTGCACTTAACTATAGTTTATTATATTTTAGAAATTATTCAATATGGTTGTGCAATCAGCAGTATAAATCATACCCTTCAGATTTATTCATTCCATCACAGCCATGAGAAACTGACATTTTCTTTTGAATGGCAGGGATCTTGAGAATCTCTGCTTAAAAACTTTGGTCCTTCTTAAGTGTAACTTTCATTATTTATATATTAGAAAACATTTTGAATGAGAGAAGTCAATGCTCAGAGTTATGTGAATAGATCTGCATTCTGGAAACGATAGTCCTTCCATCATCCTCATAAGGAAATATGATTGGGGCTACTATAATGTGGAATGTTACTAGAATGTTTTATTGCTATGTGTTGCTATTCTTGAGATGTGATGTAGCTCCAGTAGTTTATGCTGGAAAGTTAACTTAAGTTTGAAAATTGTTCAGGCAACTGGGGGTTTGGGATTTGAGAGTGACAGGAATAGAAGAAATCCTTGATGAACTAAGGTCATGCATGTGTTTGATTTAATACTAAAGTGAATTTTAAGGGGTGCCTGGGTGGCTCAGTGGGTCAAGCATCTACCTTTGGCAAAGGTCATGATCCTGGGATCTTGGGATTGAGCCCTGTGTCAGGGTCCCTGCTCAGCAGGGAGTCTGCTTCTCTCTCTCTCCCTCAACCCTTCCTCCCCACATCCCCATCCCGCTCATTCTCTCTCTCTCAAATAAACAAATACAATCTTAAAAAAAAATAAGTGTACTTTAACATAAAAGCAATGCTCACAAAAATGAATAATTATAAGTTAGAGTTAACGGATAAAGTAACATCAGTGATTACAGCTTGATGAGCTTATAACCGACACAACACCAACATTACCTAGTTTTACTTTATTGTATATCAATACTTCATTGACAACTTGCTCAGATTTATTGAAGAACTCCTATGTCAAAAATACAGAGTCCAACACTTGCCTGAATACAAAAAAAGAAAACTGAATCTGACATGGTCCTTCCTTTAAGGAGTTTATACTTTAAGAAGAGAAAGAAAACATTCCTAACAACAATACAAAATGCTAGTGTCATCAAGGAAATGACAGATAAAATTCTACAGGGAGTCCAAGGAGGGGAGATGACTTCTAGATGGACTTAGCACAGCATGGCAGAGGCATCTGGGAAGGTATCAGAAGTTAGGTCTTTGAAAATTTAAAGAAAAGCTGTGGTTTAGACCTGAACAAAATGACACTGAAGGATGCCACAGGTGGCAATGGCAGGGAGCAGCTCTTTATTTATTGGCTTCATTGAAGGCAGCGGCAGGTGAAATTGTCAGCATGGTAGGCTGGGACCAAACGGAAAGAGGTTTGAATGCCAAACTTTATTGGATTAGGGGGAGCTACTGAATGTTTTGAATAGGAAGAATGAATGAAATGTTCTCTTGGACGATGAATGACGTGGTGAGTGTAGTTCAGTGGAATAGAAGGTAAAAAGGCTTATGTGAAGATTCTGGTAATATTTTAGGAATCACAAAATAAAAGGAGGAACTGAGGGAGTAGAGGAGTTGGCAGCTAGATGTGTTAATAGCACAGAATTGAATTATCTTAATGACTGGTGTGGTGTGGGAGAGGAAGTGGAAGATCTGGGCATACATCCCCTGGCTCTTGGAATGGGGTGCACTGAAGCTCTCCTCAGGGTGGCTAAGGAGGACAGCACTCACTCCTGGACCCATAAAATGACATTATGCTCCAGAGATGTGAAAATCCTCTCCTGCCTTTTTTATAGAAGGATATAAATGTTAAGCACTAGTCACTAAGCTGTGAAAATAATCAGTAACATTTGATGCCTTAATTAAAGATTGGGCTGGGATTTGTGTTCCTAGAAAAATAAGTATACAGACACAAGAATAAAATTACCTTAATTAAGACTTACCTAGGATGGAGATAAACTAGCTCTCAGATTTATAAAGTATCCCAAGACAATTTTTTAATAATTAAATTTACCTTTTGACCTTTAAAAATGTCCTCCAATTCATGCTGTCTTTAATCTACCAGGTATTTCTTGCCCAGAGGACCCGGGGTAGGAAGAAATGGACTGAATTCATAGTTGCAGATTCCAAGATCATGGACATTATAAGACAAGGCAAAGAACTAAAGCAGCTTGAAGTCAAGTTGCCCTTCTCTCATTTCACGGTGAATGCATAGTTCTCAGTCACACTTAAAAGAAATCATTTCTCATTCAAAATTCATTACATCTTAATTGCAGATTTATTAACAAACTGGCGGCTTTATATTGATTTCTGCAGGATGTTGTGGAAAGTTGGAACAGGCATAGAGCACCTTGTAGGACTGACAGAACTTCACATTAAGTGCCAAGGGTGTTGTTACATGCAAACACTTGAAAAAGAGTAGAGGGTAACAGCACTCAGGAGTGGCAGCGGTGAAAAATGCACCATCAGAAAGTAGGAGAAAACAGAAAGTCCACAGTCGGGACCTATATTTTGAATGTTAGTAAAGTATGATGGGCTTTGATTTAAAATACCTTTTATTAATTCTAAATGTCAATCTCCTGCCCACACTCAGCTTTAGATTCTTCTGAAGCAAAAGGGACACCCACGGCATGTCAGTGATTATGAGATGCAAAAATAATCAAAAACCAAGAATCTACTTTAATAGATCATTGTCCACAAATTCAAAAAAAGGGATCCATTATGTACATATCCTCCCAAACTTTCAGATGAAAATGGCAAACCTCAGTCACTAGTCTATACAAAGCAAAGTATATGTTTTATTGGAACATCAAGATGATTAATATTTCAGATTTGATCTCTACGTTTAACAACCTTACACCTAAACAGACTGAAGAAGCAAATTCAAGTAAAATATTCCCATATGTCACTGCTACCTACTGGTGATCACAGAGTTGGGGTCCCAGTTCTGAGAAGCGTAAGGATATGCAAAAGGGAAAATGGGTGATACTGATTGAAGCAGGGCCACCCCCAGAAAAATCTAAACAACACCAACAGAATGTGTCTTTAAGGAAACAGCATCTCCTAGTCTACACCCTGGAACCAAGATGACCTTAACTCTCTCCTCTGCTTGAATAAGTCTTCTAACTGACTCTAGGTGCCTGACCTCTTGCTCTTGGAACATTTACTTTAGAAAACTTGCAGTTGTAAATTCTTTCTCTGCCCCTTTGAAATGTAAATCTTCTATAATGCAGAAATGTCTTTCTCAACAAAAAATGGATGGGAGCCATTCCTTTGAAACGTCCTAATTAGGAAAGTTAGGGCCCCAGTCTCCTACTTTCTGTGGGAGTTTAGAAGTCAAACTTCCATAAGTAACAACTGGTGAATACCGACGGCCTGATCACTTTGAACCACTTCCCTGCTCATCCAGAACTTTTTCGTGCATTTCATGCATTTCAAGCATATAAAAACATCGTCTCTTGCTTCAGCAAAGATGGGCTCACTGTCTCTCTCTTACTGCAACAATCTTGACCTTACTGCAGACATTTTGAATGAAGTCTTACTGATCATTTTTAACAAATATCTGTTGCACTTCTTCTATATCTGCAATTTTAAAAAAAATCAATTTAGGACATATAGAATTTAATAGGATATGTATATTTGTATATCAGGGAGGAATTGCTGAAATGTTTTACTCCATTCGTATCCTACTGGGATGGAATTTAATACATATGTAAGACAGGAAAAGATATCTAGGTGAAAACCTTTCATAGTTCACCATTGTCTTTCCAGGCCTGGGCTCTTAACCATCATGTATGTGAACATGAGTTTCAAAGAAAGCTGCTGGCGGTTGAGTTCAGGAAAATCTCCCAGTCTCTTCTTTCTAAAACCTGCCCCAAACACCATCGCATACTTGCTCCCTATATCTCTGGATGATGTATTATTGCACAGGATGGATTTGGGAACCCAGGACCGATTGTCTACCTGAGTACCACCCAAACTTTGGAAAGCATACCCATGTCCTAGAAAGCTTATTACAAAGCAGGCCCCTGGAATCTAACCCTAGTGAATCTAATTCCATTATTTTTTAGCGAGGCTCTGAAATTTTGATGACACTCCATGAGTAATTTTGGAGCAGGCTATGATGAACCACACTTTAACAAATTCCCATTAGACTTCCTGTGAGAAGTGCAGATGCTCAGCACTAATCTCCTGATTATTGCTCCTCAATGCCAGTTATTTATAAGATTGGCCCCAAACAGATCTCTAACTTCATGACCAGCCCAAGTGTCCAGAACAATTGCAATCAGGTCCTCTGTCTTATGTCTTCTGTCCCATCCCAAGGGGGATCAAACATTTGGTAGTTCATATTTCTAAGTCAAAACTCTTGGAATTCCTGCTCCTAATCCTCCTAAGTTAATTTCTAAATCTGAAAGTAAATATTTGATTGGAGCAATGTACAGATTTCTTCTTAAAAGTGCTGGATGCTTTAAAAACAGAAAACTAATTTTCATCTTTGAATGATGCTCATTCAGAGAAGATGCCAGAATTTGTTTCCCTGATGGAAATTTTCAAGAAGAGAATAGCTGCATTGGATTCTTTTGTGCACAGATCAATGAATGAGGCTTGATTGAAATGTTTTATTTCAATGAAATTGTTCATGAAATCACATGGGGACTTATGTGATGACAACCACATTATCTTTCATGTCCACACTTTCACAGACAATTAACACAGAGCCTAATAAAGTATTGAAATCAGAGTTACTTACTTTGTCTTCTAACTTCCCAATGAAACTGTCGGTCTTCCTATTTTTCATATTTTATAATGAAGAGCCTACATCAATGGCAGTTTCCATATTTGTGTATCCCCTACAGTAATTGTTAGTGAATACAATATTACCAGTATAAATTTATATATTAGCTTAAAGATTTTCATGTATACATCCTCAAAGAGGTAGGTAGTTCAGGACTTAACATATGCATTTTTATTGCTATGATTGACAGTAATAAAAATGACAAGTGTAATTCTATGATTCATTGAGTTCTTATTATGTACTGGATACTTGACCTTAATGTACTTCTCCAAACAACCCTTCAAGGTAGGGCTGATTCCATTTTATGGACAAGGAAACTGGTGATCAAGGAGGTAAAATAATGTGCCTAAACCTAGTCACCTTGTTTTTAACTCCTGGCTGCTAAATTTTAATGCCTGTGTTCCTTTAAGTAAGCATAGGGCTTAATTACTTGGTAGGGTGTAGCTGAGCTAGAAAATATTTAAGAATGGAAAGCTATTGCTTGTCCACTCACAGGGGTATTGCCCTCACATCCCAATTACTCTCAAAGTAAAACTCCATTTTCCTTCATAATATTTTTCAATTTTTTCAATTTAATTTTAATTTTTTAAAATATCCATCTTCTCTACTTAGACTACAGGCTCCACAAAGTTATTGTGTACTTCCTAATAAATTCCATCTTTCACCACAATATCTAACATAGAACCATTAGTCAATATTTGTTGAAAGTCAGAATAAATTTCTGACCATATGTCCTTAATGTCATCTATATCCATAATGACTTCCATAGCATGAGAGTCTAGGTAGCAAATGGAATTGAACATCTCAAACACTTTCTCCCTTAAATTCCTGAGTGAAAGGCACTTGTGTGTATAATATCTAGTAATATTTTTTTAGTAGTGTGATCTAAATGTGTTTTCAGAACCAATCTTACTAGTATTCAATGGAGCCCATTTTTCTGAGATGGAAAGTTACCCAGAAGTCTATATTCATAAAATAGTTATACCTTTCTTAGTCCTTCTCACCAAGGTGGCACAAAATAATTTTATAAAGTGGAACTGGGTACACATTTTTTTCCAGAATATTAGCAGTTAATAATTGGAAAGACATCTTAAGAGTGCTTTGTGATACAACCCAACTACAACCATAGTTTGATTTTATTCAATCCTGTTATTTTTACCAAGGTCATTGTCTATACTCTAGCATTAGAAATAGACATATTCCACTAGACTTGTCTTCCTTCTTTTTGTTCCTTTGGTTGTTTTCTGCACCTGCATTTCACAACCGTTTGATCTAAAAAAATCTCAGGTTCTCGAACCCGATATAAGCTTTGGACAGCAACCTGGATTTTGGCTTACAATGTCAATAGCTGTAGCAGACTTCCTGAAAGAACCTTCTGTCACTTACAACTTGACAATTTCAGTACTCAACTGCACATAGCAGACCATCTTGACTTTGGTATTTTCTGGGAGATAGAAGTACAAGTAGTACTGTGAGCATCTGGAAGAAAAAGCCCTCAAAGAGCTTTTTGGAGATGATTTGCTCACATAAGGCATCCACTATAATATTTGCAGCATCTCCTCTGTGAAGAGTAGAACACCACACTGGAAGAAATCTTAGTTGTCCAGAAAAGATATACACCAGGTCAAAACTTAACTACATCTCTTGGATTAACTTGCCTTGTTTGGGGCTTATATTGCTCATAAGATTGTTCCAATGAAGCAGAATATATAGTGGTTATAAGCACAGTGTCTGTGGCTAGCATTCCGGGGTTTAAATTTGACTCCCCCTCATTATAGCTGTGTACCATTGGACAGGTTACACAACCATTCTAGGCCTCAATTTCCTTATTTGATAAAATGAAGATAATAATCATAAGACCTGGATGCCTGGGTGGCTCTATCTCTTGATTTTGGCTCAGATCATGATCTCAGCATTGTGGGATGGAGCTTCACGTTGGGTTCCTTTCTCAGCCGAGCGTCTACTGGAGATTCTGTTTCTCCCCCTGCCTCTTCTGCTCCATGTGCATGCTCTCTCTCTTTCTCTCTCTAAAATAAATACACATGTCTTTAAAATACTAACACTGATACTAATAGTAAGGCCCGACTCACATTGCCATGATGATGAAATTAAGTATTTTAAGTTGACTAGAAATACGATATAAGTATTTGTAAAAAGAAGTCTTTATTCGAGACTTAAATTTTATTTCATTGACAAAAATAATGATTCTATTCTCAAAAGTATCTGTGAATACTATTTATCTTATATTTTGGGTTTTATAGAAGATGAGACTAGATTTTTTTTTTAAAGATTTTTTTATTTATTCATTTGACACAGAGAGAGAGATTACAAGTAGGCAGAGAGGCAGGCAGAGAGAGAGGAGAGAGGAGGAAGCAGGCTCCCTGCTGAGTAGAGAGCCCGATGTGGGCCTCGATCCCAGGACCCTGGGATCATGACCTGAGCCGAAGGCAGCGGCTTTAACCCACTGAGCCACCCAGGCGCCCAAGATGAGACTAGATTTGACCACCTTCGTATTCTGGTTACTCACAGTAATTCTCTACAGAATGTGGTGCAGATGAAGACTTCATTATTGTTCTCATTTTCTAGAGCACACGGCTGAAAACAGACACCTCAGACCACTCTCCAAATCCTAAGAATCATTTAACTGTAGAATGTGGGTTATAACCACTTTTCCTTCATTTTCTATCAATTGATACTACTAATCTGTCAAGTTGCTCTATTTCCCTTAAAACTAAAATGGACAATTTTGTTATGGAATGCAAAGAAAAGACATTTTAATTTAGGGACATTCTATTTTTTTAAAACAAATTTAGTGACATAAAGTTTCATGTATACAACTTACCCACTTAAAGTGGACAATTTAGTGGGTTTTGTTATATTATGTTATTTGCTTTTTAAAATTATGGTAAAAATATATAACATAAAATTTGACATTTTAACCATTTTTTATTATGTTATGTTAGTCACCATAGAGAACATCATTAGTTTTTGATGTAGTGTTCCATGATTCATTGTCTACATAGAACACCAGTGCTCCATGCAATCTGTGCCTTCCTTAGTACCCACCACCAGGCTCATCCATCCCCCACCCCCTCCCTTCTGAAAACCTTAGTCTGCTTCCCGGAGAGATATTCTAAATTAAAACCAACTAAAACCATCTCACATGCATGAAATCTTGCTGTTTAGTGTGTCCATAGAATCAACATCTGGGATCCTGTTTATTTCAGCACAAAGCATCACCAAACTACCGCTTTGGTGGACCTGAGTTGCAATGTTCCTTTGTCCACTTGCTGGACCAATTCAAGATGAGGCTAATGAGTAATTAAAACTCTTTCAAATTTCTCTTTTTTGGCCTGAACTTAGCATTGGTGAGGAAAGACTTCTTGAATTTTTGGTAGAGATATTTAAATAATAGAGCTTTGACATGCAGGTGGTTGGACCTAAATCTAGTTTGCCACATCTGTGAATTACTTAGAACAGCTATGGACCTTGGGTTACTCTGAGCCAAACCACGTTATATCCTCATTTCCATAGGAAATTCTGAAAGAACTATATACCAAATTTTCCAAACTTCGATTCTTCATTTCTATTTCTCATAAAACATGGAGTCTATTAAGTCTTTGTACTGTTTAGCCTCTATTTCAAAAGCAAAATTACTTAGTATATATCTGAAAGAGACATGTATCACCATTGATAAAATATTCTTCAAGATGTAATGAAAGCCAACACATTATAGGGACTTACTTTTATGTTCTGAAAATTCTTAATTCTTCTAGTCTTTTTTAATATAATCTTTTCCTCACTCTTTTAATAATTTTCTCTTTTCTCCTTTGGGCCCTCATTAAAATCTTAATTTCCTGCTTTAAGAATAGGACCCAAAAGATGAAAGAACACTTTATAACCTTAATTGCATTACTTTTCCCAAGAGAATGTATATATGTATACATCTCATGGAGTCAAATTACTTGTTTCAAAAGAAATAAAATACATTGCTGATTATGGTTGATAATTTATTGAATCATTTCGTGGACATCTTAAACCAAAGGAATACCTTCCAACTTTTAATATTTGGACTTCATATATATCTCACTGTGAGGAGTTGAACATCAGTCTCTTAATGTACCTACTTCTATAGATTGGCTTTTTAATATTAACACCTTATAATCTGTGCTGAACCTGTCTAAAAACTATGTCATGTTGGGTTGCCTGGGTGGCTCAGTCAGTTAAGCATCCAACTCTTGATCTCAGCTCAGGTTTTGATCTCAGGGTCATGAGTTCAAGCCTCATGTTGGGCTCCAAACTAGGCATGGAGCTTACTTAAAAAAAAAAAAAAAAAGAAAAGGAATGATAAAAAAGGTAACTACATCATGTCAATGTAAGTATGCATCAGAAAAGATTAAGATTCCCTGGTTGTGACCATCAGAAAATGACTCTAAGTTAAACACAAATTAATTTTTTGGAAGATCACCAGAGACAGAATCAATAGGAGAATGGAGAACCACACTGGAAATGAGAAGTACTAAGGCAGAGCTGGAGGCTGGGAAGCAGGTACCTCTGCCCTCCCCCCACCCAGAAAAAAAACAAATGTAAAAAGCTACCAGAGACAAATAAAATGGTCCAGTTAGCATTGGCTGGGATGTGCAAAAACAATGGCAATAGCCAACATGCATCCACTACTATGCATTCACATCTGTTAGCTCCATCAGTCCTCATCATGCATGATCTTATGAGTTTGGGACTGTCATTCTCCCCATTTACAAATGAGCAAACTAAGGCAAAGTGGTTAAGCTTCCTGTTTAATATCACACACCTAGGAAGCGATAGTCAGGATCCAAGCCTCAGCAGGCTGGGCCTTATGTTCTGGGAAACACTGATGCCGCTCATGATGAGGGAAATCCAAGAATTTTCAGTCCCTTTGACCCTCTCAAAATTCGAAGCTAATGACAAGGTCATCAGATAAGCCTAGTTTGAGTTTTCCTTCCCCTCCCTGGCTAGCAGAGGAGGAAAAACTCTAATTGCAGCCTCACCAGCCTAATTCCAATGAGGGAAGGCTAACTTCTCATAATGAAATGAGGGCACTGTTAGAAAGGGGACGTGGATGTCCAAGAGCTAAAATTAAAAAGGTGTACTGTTACAAAAAAGCCTGCCCTTCATCACACTCCACTGAAATGAATCCTTGAGGTTGCCTTCTTTATTTCATAAGACTAAAGTAGGTAAAGATACTAATTTATTTTACATTAACACTTTTAGTTTGATAAGAAAAAATGCATAATTTGCTACATTTGAATTACAGAAGTCTTCGACTTATGATGGCTCGACTCACAATTTTTCAACTTGACAATGGCTTGAAAGTGATACTCATTTAGTGAAAACCACACGCTGAATTTTGAATTTAGATCTTTTTCCAGGTAAGCCATACGGAAGAGGATTCTCTCTCATGCTGCTGGACAGTGGGGGCAAGTTTCAGCTCCTTCTCACCCACATGATCACAGCACTGAACGACTCACTTATAATCATTTTGTAGTCATACAACCATTCTGGTTTCATTTTCAGTCCAATAGTCAGCACATTACATGAGATATTCAACACTTTATAATAACACAGTATTTGCATTTGATGATTTTGTACAACCATAGGCTAATGTTCAGTGTTCTGTGCTCATTTAAGTTAGGCTAAGTAAGCTAAGCTATGTGTATGCAAGGTGTATCAAGGTAGGTCCATATAACAGAATAAAGATGTTTTGATTAAAACCATTTTGACTCTGTAACTGTAAAATTGCTTTTATTTGAAATAAAACTGTTACCGTTGTAATAGAAGGAAGTGCCTTCTGGGTGGGACAGCAAAGATACTGACAAGTATTGTTTCAAGAACAGGATGATTTCATCAAGTGGAGTCAAAAGGAGCCACTTCTCAGAAGGAAGCAGAAGAGTTACAAAGGATCTTCCTTCTCCCACACAACACAAAGCATCTTTCAAGGTCACCATGAGTGCATACATTTGCAATGTAATGGAATATGCAATTATTCATAAAACTAATTCATTGGCTATGGAAAAAGAAACTTTCAAATAAATATATGCTTGGTGTTTTAAGGTAAGAACATTATTCAAATATGTGGATTATGCTGGCATTGTTTAACTAGGCTGAGGTTTCTTGCTTTTTTTGTTTGCTTCTTTAATGTGATTTGCTAATTTCATGCTTCCAGAATGTCAACAAGGGTAATAAAATAGCAATTTAAGGCCACATTAAAAGCTGAACTAAATGGCACCATTCTACTGAAGACATTAAAACAAAATTACAGCGTGTCGTCCTATCAGAAGGCATCTTTGTAGCTTTAATGTAAAATGGGGGGAAAAAAGACCTTTATTTCTCTCTCCCCTCTTCTGCCTGGGGCTATTGTAGCTTTGTGGGACTAGAAGCCCTGGCTTATTCTTGCTAAAATAATTCTTGGGATGACTCAATTCTTTTTTCACTTGGATATCACTTTCTCCTTAGGACAGTCCTTGTAGGATTTAAGGACAAATTAATTGTGTACAGAGACAATAGGATCGCATCCTTCACTTTCTTGATAGGATCTCACTAGAAAGAAGCTCACCTGAGCATTTAAGGATGATAAACTTATTTTCTTTCTATAGCTATCAGTATAGTTAGTGTTGCCAGTGTTTACGGCTTTGTATCAGGGTTTTTCCTTCCCACTCCATTAAACCTGCACACACACCCTGCAGACAACATAAGGATGCTCTCTTACACACTTCTTTCCTAATCAGTTTCATGTTTCCCCCACCAATATTCACATTAGTCAGTTTTTGTGTCATACCCTGGATAAATCTATAAGACTTTCTCTACATCATCTGCTTCAAGTAGTGACAAATAAGAAAAACCAGGGAAGAACACTGGAAACTTGGGACTTAAATTCGGAAAACAACTGAAAACCCAGCCTAAAGTATTTTCAAGTATTTGTTAGCATTGCTACTATTTAAAGCACTTTCCTACTAGGTGTCTTATGATACATTGTTACGGTAGGGAAAGAAGCTGTTACTTAACTTCACAGGAAGTGAAACTAAGAGTTTAGGTCAAGGGTCCAGTGTGAGATTTCTTCTAAAATAATGACTATAGCTATAAGACTTAAGGTAGAATTAACTGTTCAGGAAATATGACAAAATTCAGGATTCTTCTTGGGAAAATCAATTTTACTTTGACTTTAACTAATGCTAATCCCAAATGTTGTTTCTATGAACGTGAGCTCTTGCTTTGAGAACTTTTATACATCTCAGAAAATCTAAAAGTTTCAGAAGTCTTAATCTCATGTATGAGGATAACACACACATTAAATTTCGATCATTTTTAATTTGTGTGATCCACTGATCTTGACCACATTTTATTACCATCCCAACCAATTGCCATTCACTCTATTTTTGTAAAGATATTTTGAGCTACACTAACATAAAATGCCTACCACAGTAGTTTCATAATGACTATCTTTCTAATTAAAATTGGAAGTATAGGAGTAACATTTGGCAACCTTTAGTACTTTGGATAGAATTTTACCAAGTATTCTGGAAAGAAGTATGTCTAGAAAGAAACAATTCATCAAGATAGGAACTAATTCCTCCCATCTTATCTGATCATTCTTGCATATAAGTGAAAGTAATTGCACAGTAAAGCAATCTAAATAAAATCCTAGTCATCTAAAAAAGCTAATGTAACATTACAAAAATAATTGCAGTAAATACTGGATATTGGTTGCTTATTATAGGCTGTGCATACTTCTAACCCATTCTAAAGCTTTCTTCCTGAAGACAGAATTCACTCATAATCATTGGCCTCTCTGTTGTTACTCTCATCTTGATCAAGGAAAGATAAAGTGACTTACCTGATTGATCATTTGTGAAGTGTGCATGTTTGGCTCAGCTCTGCCCTTTATTTTGCTTAGGAGCAGGATTACTCTGCAAAAGTATGTTTCCTTCTGCTCCACCCTGTGCTAAATGTTACCTAGCTTCTCATTGCTATCTTGTGCTCTGTTCCATCTCTGCCTGTGATTGGTGGGGAAAATCTGCTCAGTTCTGATGTTTACTTAGAAAACTCATTTGGCTTTCTCTCAAAGCCACCTTCTTTCCATTGACATTAAGGATATATTGGTCTCCATAGCTACTCCTTGTCTTATTTCTCAAAATGTTCAGAACCTAATAGAGAATTGAGATGCTATTGATTGAGGCCCCCTTTGAAGACCTGAGATTTGCAACATTGAAGACAAAAGTGTCCTAATCCATTTAATCCATTGGATAGTCCTTAAAATATCTCTTATTTTCCTTTTACAAATGATAAAACAGAAGCTCAATAGTTGAAACACTCAATGCCACATTGTAAGTGGTTGAGCTGGGATTTGAACAAAGCCTACTTGTCTCTAAATCCCATATTCTTAAATTTCCAATCTGCTTCCTCAAGGCCCAAAAGGTATAAAAGATGATTGGTTCTTGCTCTCTCATCTCCCTCATGAGTAAACAGAGTCAGGTAGATATGTAGTTAATTGCCCAAGGTCATGCAGCTCATCATTGACCTCCTCAAGGCTTGCAACCAGGTTTCTGCACTTGCCTTCTTCCATAAATTTGTAATCAAGACAAGTAACTGAAGCAAAACAGAATTTTGCCAGGTGTGGCTAAAATCCTCCATAAGAAATCCGATGCCATGTTTGCATTTGGCCACAGGACATGAAACTGCAGAAGCATAATTAAATATCTATTTTCAACTTGGGTTAAAACCAGAAGGAAAAAAAGCCGGTAACTGCTTTTAGTAGAGGGCAGGGAATAAGGAGGTTCAAATTTCTATAATTTTTGTTGTTAAGGTTGAAAAAATTATGCAAAATTATTTATCTGCAGAGTATGAACATAAATTATTTTTGTATTGCTAATCATAAGCCAAGAATCTATTCTGAAGCTGTTATTGTTTTGCTAAGAACAAGTTTGATGATGACTCTAAATCCAATCCATGTATATCTATGACTGCTACAGGAGGAGATATATCTCAACAAACTTAATTATCCTGGTTTTTCTCATATAATACCTTACAACACTTCACTAAACCCTAGGGGCACTGACAATCTCAAATTTATACTAACGTATATGCTCTTTGGTGCACTCCTCCATATTTGCATTCACAGTAAGATAGAGATTGTGTAACTGGTATAATTCAAATATCGTTCATAAAATATTCTTCTATGCATGTCCATTAGCTACTACTGCTGCCTCTCCAAAACATACTGGCATAAATAAGCAGCTGTCTATTATTTCTCATGATCCTAGTGGCTAGATGAATTGAATTGATGTCTATAATAAGCTGAAGGCTAGTTAGATGGTTTTGCTGATGACGTCTGTGTTCTCACACATGTCTGAGGCTTGAGCTAAAATGATTTGTCTGTGTTCCATATGTTCTTTCATTCTCCAGCAGGCTAGTACAGCCTTGTCCCCAGGCTATCTCAAATCTGGTCTAACAATTATTGCAAGGAAGCA
Organism: Ailurus styani; assembly: GCA_002007465.1. NCBI lineage: Eukaryota > Metazoa > Chordata > Mammalia > Carnivora > Ailuridae > Ailurus > Ailurus styani. The sequence goes on from LNAC01001873.1 coordinate 60,929, forward strand.
AGGAAAAGAAATGTAAATGTGCAAAAGATTTTTCAAGCCTTGGTTTATGTCAAGCTTGCTAATATTCTATTGACCAAACCAAGTAATGTAGCTTAGCCAGAGTCAGAGTGAGAGAGGTATACAGGGCAAAAATTACAGAACAAACATGTGGCTATGGGGGGGGTCGTTAATAGGAGCCATCGGTACAATCCTTGTACAAGACAATGTCAAATATCTGATGGGTTAATAAAAATGTGTATTTTATTGTCTAAATTCTGATGGTATTTATCAGTTTAATGCTGATTGGGAATATATTGTTATTCTCATTAAGACACGGATAACCAGCTGGAGCAGTTTGAAGCATACAGCAACTTGGTAGGTTAGATGCTGTCTGAGAGAGAAAGAAGGAAGGGACTCAACCTGAGGAGGTAAGTGTGACTATTTTGTAATGGCTGTTTTCTTAAATTTTTCCAACTTCTTTATTAAGATATTTTTGGTATACAAAAACTGCACGTAACAATGTTTGCAGCTCAGTGAGTCTGGACGTATGTGCACACTGGTGTTACCATCACTGCGGTCCAGGTCATCAAACATATTCATCAGCTCTAAAATTTTCCTGTGTTTCTTTTTTTTGTTTGTTTGCTTTTGTTTGTTTTTTGTTTTTACTATTTCGTGTGTGTCTGTGTGTTTTGTGGTAAAAACATTTAACACTATCCTCCTGATAAATGATTTCTTGGATATGCATACCAAAAGTACAGCGAACAAAAGCAAAAATATGAAAGTGGGACTACATCCCACAAAAAGCTTGTACACAATAAAGGAAACAATCAATGAGTTAAAAGTCATCATACCGAATGGGAGAGTATACTTTCAAACCATACATCTGATAAGGGGTTATTTTCCAAAATTTATAAGTAAATCAATAGCAATAATAGCAATAATAAAATAACCCAATTAAACAATGGACAAAGGACTTGAAAAGACCTTTTGCCAAAGACATACAAATGGCCAACAAGTATAGAAAAAGATGCTCAGCATCAATCATCAGGGAAATGCAAAACAAAACCACAAAGGGCGGCACCTGGGTGGCTCATTCAGTTGAGCATCAGACTCTTGATTTTGGCCCAGGTCATGATCTCAGGGTCATGAGATCAAACCCTGCATCAGGCCTATATTTTGCAGGAATCTTCTTGACACTCCCTCTCTCCTTCTCCCTCTGCTCTTCCCCTCACTGATGCTCTCCTTCACTCTCTCTTTCTCTTTCTATCTCTCCATCTCTCTCTTGCGCTCTCTCTCAAATCAATAAGTAAATCTTAGACAAAAAGAGAAATCACCTCACACCTATTAAGATGGCTATTACTAAAAACAACTACACAAATGTTGGCAAGGTTGTGGAGAAACTGAAACCCTGTGCACTGTTGGTGGGAATGTAAATTGGAAAAGTAGTAAAAGATAGTATGGACATTCCTCAAAAAATTAAAACTAGAACTACTATATAATCCAGTAATCCCATTTCTGAGTATATATCCAAAAGAATTGAAGCCAGAATCTTGAAGAGTTCCCAAGTTCACTGCAGTATTTTTCACAATAGCCCAGATATAAAGACAACCCAGATGTCCATTGACAGATGAATGGATGAAGAAAATGTGGTAGATACACACAGTGGAATATTACTCAACCTCTAAAAAGAAGAAAATCCTATCATCTGTGACAACATGGATGGCCCTGGGAGACGTTAAGCTAAGTGAAATAAGTCAGTCACATTACAAATACTTCATGATTCCTCTTCAATAAGGCACCCTGAAATCATCAAAAGTATAGAACTATATAATATAATGATGACTATCAGGGGATGGAGGAGGGGGATATTGTCCAATGGGTAGATACACTGCACAGCACAGTGCCTATAGTTAACAACAAGGTATTGTACACTTAAAGATTTATCTATTTTCTTGAGTGAATCAAATAATCATCTTTAACACTAGGACTGATAAATATCTTGGACAGTGATTTGGATTTCTTTTGGACTTGGGCCTGTATCTTTTGACCTTTGTGCTCCTTTCCAACTCTAAATCAATACAGAAACCTTTGCTTTTAGGCAAATTTCACTAAATGTACACTAGTTACAATTGAGGTGGATTTAACTTAGTCATGTTTGTGTCTGATTCCTAAATATATGTTTCCAATCACTTAGTTACTTTAATCAATTATCTATTGAAGCATCGTGGTTCCAGATGTAATACTAACATAGAAATTAAATGAGAGAAAATGTGGGATTTGGGACATTAAACGCACATTTAATTAAATCATATTGAATCCATTGACTTTGGTTTCACTTTATTATGAACATTTGATATTTCATTCAATCAGGAATGCTATATATGGGTTGAGTGTATCAGCTTTCAACTTACTTTCACTATTATTAAAGGGTTATTTATACCAGGAAAAGTAGATGAATTTGATAATCATGATTCACATAGACTAAACCTGTAGACCCAAACTTAGATGAAACGGTCATCTAATTATATCTACAAGGTAGTATTGAGGGAGGGATATGTATTGAATAGAGTTGGTAAATAATTGCTTTCTTGACTTTATTATTGTGTTGTGTGTATGAGGCATGTTGCATGTATGGTGTTAATATTAATAATGTAAACATTATATGTGACTATGGAAGACTCTGGAAGACTATGGAAATCTCTTTTTAGAAACTTACCATGTGAAGAGCAAATAATAACTTAATGCATAAAAACCTGAAACATGACATGTGGCATCATATAGACTTGAGTTAGAATCCTAGTTCTACCATGTACTAACTATGATTTACTAGATTTTTTCTAAGCCTCAGGTTCCTATACATAAAACTGGGAATAATTATTGATTCTCCCAACAATTTGTTGGGAGAATCAAATTTGATAATGAATGTAAAATGCTAAGAGCAGTGTGCCTGTATATTGTAAGCACTTAATACATTGTTCTTTAGGGACACTGATGGAAAATACAGAGAATACATATAAGTGATTGTCATGAATATCCTAAAAATTAATAAAAATAGTAGCTTAAATGGATTTGTTTAGTGTATCAAAAACTGTGGTGATATGTTACATGAGCAAATAAACTTAATTGAAATTTAATCTATTTAATTCAAAATTAAGCCCCATTTGCAACTTTACAGTTACCCCAGGAGAAGTATGGGATTGTACATGTTTGTGATTTATTCTGATATTGTTCTCATGGAATCAACAATAGGATTAGAGGTTTCTATTTTGTGGTGGTTGATAAAAACCCATCTGCAAAGTACATCCCCTCATCTCAGTGGTTTGGAAGTTTAATGTGCATAATGAAAACACATGAGTTCATCAGATATATAAATTGAAACAACCCTAGGGATACTGATTTAGGTTGTGTCAGTGTGACCAAGAACTGTGAATTTTTATAAGTGTCACAGATAACTGATTCAGGTAGTTAGGAGCAACACTTTGAGAACCACTGCAAAATGATCTCTGCTCTGAGTATCTTGATAATAAAAGCCTAGAAGTCCAGCCTGGAGAAAGAAGAACATTGGGATTTGAAGAAGGCAGAGGCTGGATTGAAGTCCAGTTGGTGTTAAGCCAATGTTTCCATCTTTGAAAAGCATAACAATCTATAGTCCCTGATTATGGCATGAAATGCATCAGTGGCGGAGTTGGTAGTCACTGAGTGAAGACAGGAGACAAATGTGTATGCTTGTGGATACAAAGGTTAGGATGGAAATCAGTAGGTGGTGGGGGTGGTTTGGTGGCTATATTAAAAACGAAATAAACCCCCTATGATGGAAGAACATAAAATTAAAATTCCTGTTATGCCCATTAACACGAAGGGCTTCACATAATGATTTAAGTATTTAAAATACTTGGGAAATATTGAAATAAAAAAATCTAGAGCGGGGGCGTCAGGGGAGCTCAGATGGTTAAGAATCTGCCTTTGGCTCAGGTCATGATCTCAGGATCCTGGGATCAAACCCCGCATCAGGCTCCCTGCTTGGCAGGGAGCCTGCTTCTCCCTCTTCCTCTACTCTTCCCCCATTTGTGCTCTCTCACTCTCTCTGTCAAATAAATAAATAAAATCTTTTAAAAAAAAACAAAAATGAAAGATCTAGAGCAGTTCTGTAGAGACACATTATCACTTATACCATATGAAATTAATTTTGAAATTTCTTTAAAGATTTTTTTTACTCATTTTTTTACTCATTTTAAAAGTGAGTAAATCTCTGTTATGTGACAGACCCTAATATTTATCTATGTACCATATCCTAAAGGAGAAAATGTCCTCCTTAGGAAATACATACATTCTAATGCCCAGGTCAAAACTTTCTTACATTAAAGAAAAATGTTAATTAATTCATGGGAAGTTATTTTTTTCCACACTAAAATAAAAATAATATATTACATTCATAGTAATTTTTTTTTAAGATTTTATTTATTTATTTGACACAGAGAGAGAGATTACAAGTAGGCAGAGAGGCAGGCAGAGAGACAGGGAGAGGAGGAAGCAGGCTCCCTACTGAGCAGGGAGCCCGATGCGGGCCTCGATCCCAGGACGCTGAGATCATGACCTGAGCCGAAAGCAGAGGCTTCAACCCACTGAGCCACCCAGGCGCCCTACATTCATAGTAATTTTGACTTAACATGGGAAATTTAGAAAAACCCTTGGGTTCTTCTATGCCTTTGATATAAAAGTTGCTTTATCAAAATAATCGATGATAAGTGATACAGTATAATATTCTTCACATGAACCTTTGTGAAAATGATTTGTAAACTGAATTATAATATAAAAATGCAAATAATTATTACATGCTGTCCCCTGAATGACGCAATTTAGTACAAAAAATATGATGCCTATAAATCAAGCTAATTTGGACACACTGAAGAAAGAACAGTAGAAATTATAGTAAAAGAAACAGGGCTTATTAAATATCCATTACCTGTCAAGTACTGTTCTATGCACTTGTATTTATTAACTTTAATTCTTTTTTTAAAGATTTTATTTATTTATTTGAGAGAGAGAACCTGTGTGGCTAAGCAGGGGGGAGGGGCAGAAGGAGAGGGAGAAGCAGGCTCCCCGCTGAGCAGGGAGCTGGACTCAGGTCTCAGTTCCAGGACCCTAAGATCATGACCTGAGCCCAAGGCAGATGCTTAACCAAATGAGCCACCCAGGCCCCCCTATTAACTTTAATCCTTAAGAAAGTCCTGCAAGGAATACCTCATTTCACAAATGGTAAGTGAGACACAATGATGTAAAGTAACTTGTCAAGGACACATAACCTGACCATGGCAAAATCAATATTTAAACTTAGACATTCCTGCACATTTTCAATGAAATTCTCATTAATAACTCTAACATATAATACATATTAAGTGTTTACTTCTAATTGGATACAGAAACAAATAAGCAGCTATGAAATGTGTGACAATCTCTCTCTTTTTTTTTTAAAGATTTTATTTATTTATATATTAGAGAGAGAGAGATCACAAGTAGGCAGAGAGGCAGGCAGAGAGAGAGGAGGAAGCAGGCTCCCTGCTGATCAGGGAGATTGATGCGGGCCTCAATCCCAGGACCCTGAGATCATGACCTGAGCTGAAGGCAGAGGCTTTAACCCACTGAGCCACCCCGGCACCCTATGTGACAATCTCTTTAAAAAGAGGGCTGATTGTGGGATTTGGAACTCCTCATTATATATTAATTATCCTCCTTAACCCTGATCTCTTAACTTAGCTCCACTGTCCCCCCTTGCAGCATTATCATGTGGTTAATTCATTTAGCAACCCCAACAGAGTGAACATATGAATTTCCAGTGGGCCCAATCTAAATTGTCAGATGGTTTTTAGTAGTGATGTCCAGAGAATGAAGTTCCTTGATGATCACAGAGCATGTAAAATTTCAACATTATTGTCTTTCTTAGCAAATTCTCTGTAATAGCAATATTAATTTAGCAGCTAAGATTTCTTTCTTTCAGAGAAAAGTTTAAAATAACTTATGCTTTGTAATTAAATAGGATTTTTATTATAAAAATAATTCAGAATCAGCTAAAAATAAATTCTGTCAAAGTTCTAGTAAAATGTGCAATAAAGATAATTTTAAAATAACACTTAAGCCATCCCAAGTTTGCAGCATCTAATTTCAGTAGTTATACTGTCTTCTTTAACAATATAACATAAAATAATATATGCTAATTTATTTAACAAATAAAAAATAAAAAGTCTGCTACATGACTGCCCCACTACAATAGCACTCATTAAGAAGCATTTTGGGGTAGTCTGTTAAAATATTTAAGTCTTTAATTATAAATCTTTTCTCCTACTTTTATGGGTGGTATAAGTATTAAGCTAAACAGAGTGCTGCCGAGCTACAAACAGATAGAATCAAATATAACTGAGAAACTGGAGAAATAAAACAACTTCATTTTCCTTGCACATGTGGAAAATAGAATTAAAACTGCTGAACTAAGCAAGTTGTAGGTGAGGGAGGAACCTACCAAATGAGCCTAATTCAAGTAGTGAATATAGTCCCATAAAACCAAACCGTGTTTTTATTCACATTCATGCTAATCTCTTACTTTCTTTTTACTTATTTCCTGTACTTTTTAAAAAGATTATATTTATTTATTTGAGAGAGAACATGTGAGCAAGAGAGATAGCATGAGCAGGGTGAAGGACAGAGGGAGAAACAGACTCCCTGCTGAGCAGGGAGCCCAATGTGGGACTCAATTCCAGGACTCTGGGGTCATAACCTGAAATCAGACACTTAATGGACTGAGCCACGCAGGCGTCCCTCCTGTACCTTTTAATCTTCATATCGCTTGTTTCATCTTAGAATTCAATTTGCAAAATTATTTCAATTTGCCTATTCCTTTAAGGTAAATACAGACTGTATCACCCACTCTGTTTCTTCCATGTAGGTGCTTAGACATGATAAAAATTTGGTAGTGGATGGTTACTATTATTTATTTATTTTTATTTCAATTTTTATTAAAAAGTAAAAAAAAACAAAAAAAGAAAAAAGCATGACTTCACATACCAAATGAAACATTACACAAAAGCTTTCACATCTCACTCATAGTTTATCATAGAAAGATAAACTGCTAAAAAAAAAAAAAAAAAAAAAAACCAAAATTTTCCTGCTTGGACAGAATTCAAATACTCAAAAGTAGGAAACCAGAGGAAGAATTATCCACCAAAGGGAGATACATACCACAGATGGTGAGAAGTTTTACAAGAGGGTAGGCTGAAAAGCATTTAAGAAAAAATGTAGCACAAACCAGGGTAACTTAGTGAAGGCTCACATGATGCTATCCTGACTATGACTATAGTTTACATGATTATATTTAGATCTTAACATGATAATTAATTGTTTTTTTAAAAAAAGATTTTATTTCTTTATTTTACAGAAAGAGAGAGAGATCACAAACAGGCAGAGAGGCAGGCAGAGAGGGAAACAGGCTCCCTGCTGAGCAGAGAGCCCGAAGTGGGGCTCGATCTCAGGACCCTGAGATCATGACCTTAGCCAAAGGCAGAGGCTTTAACCCACTGAGCCACCCAGGTGCCCCTGATAATTAATTGTTATGTGCAATCATAGGAAATTAGAAAGATTTATCTTTTGGCATATCGAACTCAAGTCACACACTGCTTTCTCAAAAAGAAAAAAAAAGGTTTCCATAAATAAAATGGTCGCCTTGAAAGGGCTGAGAAACTTAATTCTGCAAAATACTCATTTATTATTGACACTGGACTAAGAAGACTGTGTTGTATAATCTGGCTGTTATCTTTAGGGGAGAGAGAGGTGAGCAAAGAATTTGGATAGGTAAGGTGGGAAAACTGAATTTAAATTTACTACCTAAGGTAGCAGAAAACTCATTTTGTCCCATTTCAAAGAGGGAATATTGGAAATACACAGGTATGTGAGGGAGGTGTAAAGTGAGGGAAATAGCCACCAAACACCATAAAAGCAGTAGGAACAAGCAGAGATCAGGGGGAAAACTGCCACTAGGAAAGAGAACAGCTTGATTGACTTAATGCCAGTCATTCACCTTCTTGGCCTCAGATAAATTAAACAAGGGTATTGCAACCAGATGATCTAAGAGGTCTCCACCAGCAGGCAAATTGGAGGAATTTGTGGCAAGGGAAAAATTCATGCTTCTTAGACAGGCCTATGAGTTCTGATTGACTGGCTAGAAAGTGGATGGAGTTCATTGCTGGTCTTGGCTTTCTTTGCTAACTCCTAGCCCATTCTATTTGGAAGCTGGCTAGATTTTCTTCATAAGAAGTTTGTCTGCACCCCCAAATAAATATGGCTTCTATTCTCCTTCTTCTTCTTCTTCAAACAGACTTTTGGTAATTGGTCCTCCCCTGATTGTTCTCTTTCTTCCAACAAGAGAGAACAAGACATTCTCTGTGTTGGTGCTTAAATTCATTGTTTATTCTTTCATAGTGTTTGCAAGCTCATAGAATGACAAACTGGCAGGAAATCAGAAATATATAAATCAACCCCCTTCATCCACAGCCGAGGAGGGGGAAAAAAAGCCAAGAGACATTATGGAACCAACCCAGATTCACACAGTCATTATCAGTAGATCTAGGAAGATTCCACATTGTTTAACTTCCAAACCACTTACGCTCCTCTTCACCACTCTGTGGTTGATTTCTTATCACAATTGTATTCTAGTATCCTTTGTTTCCCAAATGTCATATCTTTAATGCTTTCTCTCTCTTTAAAAAATTATGTTTATTGATATTGGCTTTGAGAAAAAAATGCTTAATGAGTATTTCATGAATCTAATTTTTGGGTCAACCCAAAGTGCTTTCCATTTATCAGATTCTCAATTTCCTCTTTGCTTTCAAGCTCATTACTCTACTTTTTATCTTCACTAACTGCAATTGGCATCTATTAACCTACATCCCTGTGCAATATGACTCTTCTGGATGTTGACTCTAACTGACATGGAGCAGGGGGGTTGGGGTGAAGAGTTCAGTGTTGGTTCCCACTTGATATCAAGTGAAGCTTTAGAATTTAGCATTCCTTGCTATTCTGCAAAGACTTAATTCACACTTCTATTGTTCAGATCAGAAGGGAAGGTAAAACACCATAGAGTGACTTTCTAGAATGCAAAATAATTTTGAATGAGTATACATTCACAGAATGTCATAAATGGATGGAATATTAGAGTCCAGCATTCTTATATATTCATCTTTTTTTTTTAAATTGCACACCAAGCATTTATCAAGTTTCTTAAAGAAGAATTAGAGTTGAAAGCATGGCTCTTTCCCTAAAAAACCTCACATTTTATTAGGAGTGGCTGGAGGCAGAAAGGGGAGTAGTCACCATCAATACCCACTCTGAAGCTTTATGCTAGGTTGTCTCTCAGTGTGTGACATCTGCAAACGCACAGACCCAGATCCATTCAGGGAAAGCTTCCAGAAGGAGGCAAAGTCTGAGCCTGTTGGAGAATTACAAGGAGTGGGTCAAGTTAATATGTAAAAGGAGGGCAGAGGGTAATGCAACACACACTTATAAGATCCAGAGTTAAACAGCATGGGTGCATTCAGGAAAATACTGTTTTTGAAATACTGGACTGCAAGAAACAGCCCGAGAGAGGGTAATAGACAAGCATCCCCCATTCCTTGGTTTCCTCCATGCCAAACCAAAGAGTTGGATCTTCATTTGAAAATTACAGGAAACCTTGGAAGACTTTAACTCAGAGAGTGATAGGATGAAGTTCATTTTCATAAGCTGTTGCTGATAGCAATGTAAAAGATAGTGATTTGGCAGAGTTGGGGTGCATAAAGAGATGAGACTAGAAAAATGGCAACCAGAGAGGAGCTTCTTATAATAATCCCAGTAAGAAAAGATGAGGCCCTGAGTCAAAGCAGCCTCAGTAAGGGTGGAAAGGCACGATGCACTGAAATCCATTAAGGAGAGAAAATGGATACTCCAGGGAACAGAGGGGCCTAAATATGTGAAATTAATCAAACTGGGCCACACACATAATGAGTACCAGAACTGGGATTGAAACCAGGTGCCCACCTCCAGTCAAGGAACATTTCTGTGACACCACTCTGCCTCTCCGAGTGTAGGCTTTGACAATGACAATAATTAAATTTAAGATGGATGGTCTATTTATAGTAAAGGGCTATATTTAAGAGATCCCATTTTTCCTCATTATCCAAGGCAAGTAAATGCAGGTGTCTGATTCAAATAAAATAGGATGTTAACAACTCCCTCAATGCTTGAACTTCTTGAAAATAAATAGACATTGGCTGCCCTTGATTTAACCTCAGAGCAGATATCACTTCCCTTCTTCAGTGAGCAGGGTGATGGTAGATTTCCTGTCTTGTCTCCCCTGGACATTTTTAACCCAAAGCAACTTGCTATTTCCAAGAATGAGGCATCTCTAATCAAACCTTTATTACTAAAAAATTTTGGGGGAGTGGGTAAGAGTAGGGGTCAAGGAGAGAAGTGGGATAACAGCCAGAGAAGTGGGGTAACAGCAAATTACCACATTTCTGCATATGGCTCCTTCTTAGGCAAATTCAGAAATTATGTAAATGCGATATCTTCATTGTAAGATACAAACGGATGAATGTGAGTGAAAGGGCTTGTGGGAAAGCCATGTGTGTAAATAGGGAAATTGAAAGTTAGGAGTTGCTACCATTCATTTCTCCAAAGTGAAGATACTTTAAAAAGATTTTATGATGTTTTGTTTTGAGAGGATTCCAGAAGTATGACATTTCTTTGCCCAAACTTCTGTTTCCCCAATAAAAAGTGTGTGCTATTTGGTGTACAGAACACTATAATCCAAGATTCCAAACTGTCTTCAATTTAATTTGTTCATGCACACTTCTTAGATTGATTACTTTCGGTAAATAGTAGCTACCCGAAATTTTGTGGGAGAGAGGGTGACCTCTACCCCCACATCACTACCAAGTCATAGTGTAAATAAGTATCATATCATGTATGTAGACATTTTATCATATGAAAATTATTAGCAAATGCATATAATTAAAACAATTCATAAGAGCTGTTCTGCAGACTCAGGAAAATCCCCAGACCTGGAGAGAACAAACACTGCATTCCACTGCACTCCACTGCGGTGCTTATTTGATCTCCACAAAGACAGACACAAGGACTCACAACATGTATATTCCATATAAGGACATGTCCTGAATGTACTTTCGTTGTCAGGCACCCTTACACATCAAAACACATAAATATACCCCTAATACACAAGCAGGGATGTACAAAAGTGTAAATGGCTGGTGCCATGGAAACTGTATTGGTGGAATGTCAGAGAAGGATGTTCTTAGATTGTAATTGATAGATGAGGGCAAAAGAGACAGAATCCTTGAGCAGAAGTAGAAGATTCTGAAGGACACCTTGGAGGTGCATTATACTGAAGATTTATCTATCTATTTCTATATTATTAGAGACTTTGAGAGTGAACAACCTGGGCTGTGAGTTCTTGCTTCTCATAGCAGTGAAGATTTAACAGTCTTTTGATTCTGGATCTACCAACACTAAAATATTTTGGGGAAAAAGGTAGGCATATGCATAAATATATGTATGTATATACACACATATGTATGTATATATACATACATAAAATGCATATATGTGAAGCATAATTTATTGAAACCGTAACTGTCATCTACTACCAAATACACCCATATCCTCTTCTGCCTCTGAGTCTGGAGATAATTAACTCAATGCTTGAGACATTCTTTTTGGTCTTTCTTGCCCTTTCTTTCTGTCTCCAACTTCATTTTTCTAAATCCTATTTATCTTATGGGTCTCTACCTTAATGCCACTTATACAGGGTGCTTTGTCTGATATCATCCACTAGCAAATCTTGCCATTCTAAGCTACTGTTGCACCTTACATTTCCCTATTGGTAACATTTAAAAAAAAAGATGCTATTTAATTATTTATTTGAGAGAGAGAGAGAGAGAGAGAGAGAGAACATGAGTAGGGGGAAAGGGGCAAGAAGACTTCCTGCTGAGCAGGGACCCCCCCCCCCAAGTAGAGCTCTATTCCAGGACCTTGAGATCATGACCCAAGCTGAAGGTAGCTGTTTAACCAACTGAACTACTCAGAAGCCCCCCCCAACTCCGCCGTTGGTAACATTAATTTCACTTGTGATTAACTGTCCAAAGATAGACTAAACACTCCCTGAGGAAAGAGTCAATTACAATCTTCTTCTTCACTGTTGCAATGAACACAAGGCTGGAAAAAGCAGAGGAATGAATAAGTAATATAGAAGACAAAATAATGGGAAAAAATGAAGCTGAACAAGAGAGAGAAAGAAGAATTATGGAACATGAGAATAGATTTAGGGAACTCAGTGACTCCATCAAATGTAATAACATTCATATTATAGGAGTCCCAGAAGAAGGAGAGAGAGAGAAAAGGGGGCAGAAAATTTGAGGAAATAATAGCTGAAAACTTTCCTAATCTGGGGAAGGAAACAGATATCCAAATCTAGGAGGCACAGAAAACTCTCATCAAAACAACAAAAGTAGGTCAACACCAAGATACACTGTACTTTAATTAGTGAAATAATGATAAAGAAAAAATCTTAAAAGCAGTAAGACAAAAGAAGTCCTTAACTTACAAGGGAAGACCTGTAAGTCTAGTTGCAGATTTCTCAACAGAAACTTGGCAAACTAGAAGAGAGTGACATAATGTACTCAAAGTGCTGAATGGGAAAAACCTACAGTCAAGAATATAATCTTCTTCACTGCTATTTTAGGTTCATGAAATTGCTGATCTTCTATACTTTTTGACTTAAAAAACAGCAATTTCATACGGTTCTAACTTTATACACCTTAAGACTTAGCAGAGTACCTCTCTGAACAAAATTAAATATGGTGAATTGGCACAAACTGCATTCTTCTCCCTAGATCTCTTTTGTTAATGATGTACTAATATATTTTAAATAAAATGATCCCTTATATAAGTATTATTTATGTAAGTGACATTATTCATTAAGTGATGCATCTATATCACAGAATACATTACAAGAATGAGAGATGGAAAGTTTATTAGTGCTAGGATTTATGCAATTATTTTCACTTAAATAGGGTGGTTTTATTAGAAATGGGGACATGCCCTGGGATCCTAATGCCCCCTCTCCTTTCTTATTCCCTTATTTAACCCAGAGTAGAATCTCCCCTATATCCTACTTCTCATGGGGAAATTGTGGAAACCAACATGATCTGGAGTAGACCACCTAAATGAGCATCCTTAAGCTTCCCTTGGTACTGGAAGAATGAGTATTGACCTAAAGGTAGTCATGGCCTTAGAGAAAATAATGCAGTAGAAGGTGATTCCCTAGAATACAAAAGATTTCAAGACTGTGAATGGGAGTGGCTTATTTTAGTAATTATTTAAGACAAGGGTTCGCAAACTATGGCCCTTGGACCAAATCCAACCACTACCTGTTTTTGTAAATAACATTTTATTGGAGCACAACCCTTCTGATTTATTTGCATTTTTCCTATCGCTGCTTCCTCACTAACACAGTGGAGTTGATTAGTTGCCATGGAGATCATATTGCTGCAAAGCCAAAAATATTTACCATTTGTGTCTTTACAGAAAAAAGTTTGCCAACTCCTGTTCTGAGATATGTTTTTGTGTGTCAAATTTTAGAAATTGTAGGTTGAAATTGAGAAATATATAGTAATATATTAGATTGTATTAGATCATGCAAATAGTTGGCACCATTATTCCATTTTGCCTACTCCAACATAAAGTAATGGCATTGTCACCATGAGAGTTGACTTGAATTTAAGTATGAGATTAAAGAAGACAGTGTAGTTTTTTGAATATGAAGTGACTTGTGTCAGAATGTTCATGAACTGACCCATGATGTGGGTCTGGGGTATTGAATCACTGAACCTACCTTTGTTTGCTCATTCATGTCCTCAGAGTAAGTTGATATAAAGGTGCAAAGAACAAAATTCAGTGTCTGAGTTTAGATGCTGAACTGGGATCTCTGTGGGTCACCATTGCTTCCTTGATGAGCTGTGAGATTTGCCCCAGTCAGACTGAAAGAATAATGAAACAAAACTCCCCATTATTCTAAAGTTATGGGTCTCCACCTGATATTAATGTGCTTCCCCATGTATCATGAAGAAATGAAGCATAGAGCACCACAAAAAGCCCAAGACCCGTTCAGGACCAATCCTGCCTGCCATAGATGGACACAGACTTAAATCAGATGATGGATCCTCTCGGGTCACATCTGTACTTCTAAACACATCTTGGAATATAGTAATTCAAGGTTTTTCCCCAACCAATTTAAGAAAGTTGTCATTTACTGGGTAACAATCACAGGTTTCTCCTAAGTTCTGATTGGAGTCGCATTTTCTACATGTCTGCCAGATCTCTGTTTCCTTATTGGATGCCATTTCTTAGCCTTGTGCTTTTTCTGTGGCCAAGTGAGTTATTTACCCCCTAACTGTCATTAGACTAGCACCTGCCAATTCATTACTCACAGCTTCCGTTATATTATAGGCTTTGGAACATCCTGTAGTCATTTATAGCTGGTTCTTATTTCTGGATACACACATTACCAGAAACACACACACACACACACACACGCACACACACACACACACACACACACTACCAGTTATATCTACTTATTATCTGTAATCATCTGTGGCTCCTTCCTTCTCTCTGGATTTAACTTTTTTTTTCCCCCTTGAGGAACTTGTTATTCATATTGTATTCTCCTGGCAATGTTGACTGTCTGTTTGGCTTAGAGGTGATTATCTCTGTGCCACCTTTTCCCAATAGTGTATGCAGAAGTCATGAACTTATACTGATTTTCTGCACAACTAATTTTTTCCATTATCCTAGATCTAAATTGACCCTATCTCCAAGGTTCCTTACAGTTAAACAATGATTATTAAATCAGCAAACCAAATTAAAGATACAAATTAATCTGTGCCCAGAAACAAGAGAACAAACTCCTCTTTGTTAAGAGTTGCTTTATGTTTGTTGAATTTTTCTGCTTTAATAATACAATATATTTGCTAGTTCTAGTTCTTCAAAATACAGCGAAGAAATTCACTAGTGATCTGTAGAAGAAAAAGGAAAAGTATGAATTCTGAATCAAATACAAGAACTGTATTAAAAAATCTAGCTGAGTTTTTGTTGGTTGCAAAGCCATAGAATAATTACCACCAAAATAATGAAAAGGTCAGAATATGTTATAATAAATGAAGTGAGTTTGCGCCTGTTGCCAACATCTCTCACGTTAATTGGCATTTGCTTTCAAAGAAATACTGTGACATTTACACTTCAATTATATATAATAAGAATACTAACCAAGTTTCAAAACAAACAAAAGAGCTGAAAAATTAAAATTCTACATTTGGAACAGAAGCAAGAATAACAAAGGTTTACATTTAAAATTAGATCTGCATTAAACCTGTACACACAAAAGCACTGGATTCACCATTGATTCGAGCATCTGATTCCTGCGGCCTAAGTTATTAGAAGGATTTTATTAACTGAACCAATAATTTTTAAATTGATTTATTTAGTTTTATGTCAATATGGACAATGTGGAACTTAAATTTCTTATATGCATTGCATTTGGTTAGATTAATTTTTGTAATACAGAATTCATGTTGCTCATTTGTACAACAAATCTTCAATGACTTTGCACTGCCTGTTGAACAAAATTTCCTCTCCTTCACATTAACCTTTAACCTGCTCCAAATGGTAGAATTAACTAACCAGCCTTATTGCTTATTTATTCTCTGTATAAATTTAATTATTTTTAAATAATTAACTCAATGTCTGTCAAATTGAGAACTGCTTCTTCTCTCTGGACCAGAATACAATTGGGTCATTTATATTCAATGTGATGAAAATGAATAGGAAAAAATACAGAAGCTGTTTAAAAAATTTTACTCCTTTTATATCTTATTAAATGCAGTGCCACATATTACAATGGTGTTTCCAACTGAGCCTCACTCACCAGGCATTAATTTCATCAACTTTTGCTGAAAAGAACAAGAACTTACAAGGCACTACCTGGCTGAGTAGAGTTTGGAAGGGGGAATGTCTGTAATATTTGCATTTTTTGCAAAATTCTTTCTCGGCTTCCATGTCTTTCCTTAGATAACTTCTTCCATTAAAACTACCTGTTAAAAACATATATATA
>LNAC01001874.1:2362-18757 GCA_002007465.1 Ailurus styani
AAGATTTTATTTATTTATTTGACACACAGAGAGAGATTACAAGTAGGCAGAGAGGCAGGCAGAGAGACAGGGAGAGGAGGAAGCAGGCTCCCCGCTGAGCAGAGAGCCCGATGCGGGCCTTGATCCCAGGACGCTGAGATCATGACCTGAGCTGAAAGCAGAGGCTTTAACCCACTGAGCCACCCAGGCGCCCAATAAATAAAATATTTTTAAAAAAATGAAAAGCTGTGGGAGCAATACGTATATTGGATAAAATTGACTTTAAAACAAAGACTGTAACAAGAGATGAGGGAAGACACCATATAATCATAAAGGGAATAATCCAATAGGAAGATAGAACAATTGTGGGGCAGCCCACTGGCTCAGTCAGTGGAGCATGTAACTCTTGATCTCTGGGTTGTGAGTTCAAGCTCCACACTGGTTATAGAGATTACTTAAAAATAAAATTAAAAAAAAAAAGAACAATGTAAATACTTAGGCATCCAACACAGTAGCACCCAAATATATAAAACAGCTAATAACAAACGTAAAGGAAGTAACTGATAGTAATACAATAGTAAGGGAGTTTAACACCCCATTACATTTAATGCACAGATCATCCAGACAGAAAATCAATAATGAAACAGTGGCTTTGAAGGAAATGCTGGAGATGGGCCTAACAGATATATTCAAAAGGATGTATCTTAAAAGAGCAGAATACACATTCTTTTCAAGTGCACATTAAACATTCTCCAAAACGGATCACAGGTTAGGCCACAAAACAAGTCTCAAATCCAACAAGATTGAAGTCATCCCATAAATCTTTTCCAACCACAATAATATGCAACTAGTAATCATATCTGGAAAGAAAAAGAAAGAAAAAAATCTGGAAAGAACACAAATACACGGAGGCTACATATCATGCTACTAAACAATGAATGGGTCAACCAGAAAATCAAAGAGAAAATAAAAAAAATACATGAAGACAAAGAAAAATGAAAACACAATGGTCCAAAATCTTTGGGATGCAGCAAAAGCTGTTAAAGAGGGAAGATTTTAACAATGCAGGCTTATGGGCGCCTGGGTGGCTCAGTGGGTTAAAGCCTCTGCTTTCGGCTCAGGTCATGATCTCAGGGTCCTGGGATCGAGGCCCGCATCGGGCTCCCTGCTCAGCGAGGAGCCTGCTTCCCCCCGTCTCTCTCTGCCTGCCTCTCTGCCTCCATGTGATCTCTCTCCCTCTGTGAAATAAATAAATAAAATCTTTAAAAACAAAACAAAACAAAAAAAACAATGCAGGCTTATACCACAAAGCAAGAAAAATCTCAAATAATATAACCTTACACCTAAAAGAGCTAGAGAAAGAATAAAGCCCAGAGCCAGTAGAAGGAAAGAAATGATAAAGATTGGAACAGAAATAAATGAAATAAAGACTAAAAAAACCAATAGAACATATCAATGAAATCAGGAGCTGGTTCTTTGAAAAGATTAACTAATTGACAGACCTTTAACTGGACTCATTAAAAAAAAAAGACTCAAATCAGAAACGAAAGAGAAATAACCACCAACACCACAAAAACACAAAAGATTATAAAGAGAGTATCTGTGCGCCTGGGTGGCTCAGTCGGTTACGCATCCAACTCTTTTTTTTTTTTTTTAAGATTTTATTTATTTGACAGAAAGAGACACAGTGAGAGAGGGAGAAGCAGGCAGCCCGCTGAGCAGGGAGCCAGCTGCGGGGCTTGATCCCAGGACACCTGGATCATGACCTGAGCTGAAGGCAGACGCTTAACGACTGAGTCACCCAGGTGCCCCAAGCATCCAACTCTTGATTTCGGCTCAGGTCATGATCTTGGGGTTGAGATCAAGCCCCATGCTGGGCTCTGTACTCAGTGAGGAGTCTGTTTGAGATTCTCTCTCTACCTCTCCCACTGCTCCTCCCCCCCAACTCAAGTCTGCACACTCTCTCTAAAATAAAATCTTTTAAAAACATTTAAAAAAAATATGAGAGACTATCACAAAAAATTATATGCCAACAAACTGGACAACCAGGAAGAAATGGATCAATTCCTAAAAACATATAACCTTAAAAACTGAATCAGGAATAGGAAATCTGAACAGACCAATTACTAGCAATGAAAGTGAGTCAGTAATCAAAAACTCCTACCAAAAAGTCCAGAACTAGATGGTTTCACAGATGAATTCTACCAAACATTTAAAGAGGAGTTAATACCTATTATTCTAAAAACTATTCCCAGGGCACCTAGGTGGCTCAGTCGGGTTAAGCATCTGCCTTCTGCTCAGGTCATGATCCCAGGGTCCTGGGATCGAGCCCTGTGTTGGGCTCCCTGCTAGGTGCGGAGCCTGCTTCCCCCTCTCTCTCTGCCTGCCTCTCTGCCTACTTGTGATCTCTCTCTGTGTCAAATAAATAAATAAAATCTTTAAAAAAATACCAATTAGGAAAAATGAATACTAACAATAGAAAAAGCATAATGAGATATATGTGAAAATGGAAATGTGAAAATGGAATAAAAATCAGCATCTCTTTCTAGGGGGTTGGGATCCTTCCTTTTTTTCCTTCCTTCCTTCTCTTCCCCCTGCTCATGCTCACGCTCTCTCTCAGATAAATGAATTCTTTAAAAAAATAAATAAAAATAAAACTATTACCAAAAACAGAGGGGAAGTAAAGATTCCAAATTCATCCTACAAGGCCAGAATTACCGATACCAAAATCAGACAAAGACACTACCAAAGCGAAACAAAAACTGAAAAGCCCCAAAAAACTATAGGCCAGTATCTCTGATGAACATAGATAAAAAATCCTCAGCAAAATATTGGCAAATCGAATCTAACAATACATTACAGAAAATAGTCACCATGATCAAGTGGGATTTATTCTACAGATACAAGTGTGGTACAAATATCTGCAAATCAATCAAGATGATACATCATATTAATAATGGAAAAGATAAAGACCATATGTTCATCTCAATAGATGAAGAAAAAACATTTAACAAAGTACAACATCCATTCGTGATAAAACTCTCAACAAAGTTTGTTTTTTTTAATTAAAATAATGGCATTTACAATTGCACCAAAAATGAAATACCTAGAAATAAACTTAATGAAGGAGCTGACTTATACTATGAAACTATAAAACACGGATGAAAGATGTTGAAGATGACACAAATGGAAAGGTATTTCATGCTCACGGACTGAATGAACCAGTACTGTTAAAAGGTCCATACTAACCAAAACAACCTACAGATTCAATGCAATCTCTATCAAAATACCAACAGCATTTTTCACAGAACTAGAATAATCCTAAAATTTGTATGGAACTACAAAAGACCCCCAAATAGCCAAAACAGCCTTTAGAAAGAGAAACAAAGCTGAAGGTATCACAATTCCAGATTGTGAGACATACTACAAAGCTGTCGTAATCAAAACAGTATGGTACTGCCACAACATCACACACATAGATCAATGGAACAGAAAGGAGAGCTCAGAAATAAACCCATGCTTATATGGTCAATCAAGTGTGAACACTACAACAATAGTCAATTACGTGTAAACTCCTACAACAAAGGAGGCAAGAATGTATCATGGGGAAAAAAACGGTCTCTTCAACAAATGGTCTTGGGCAAACTGGACAACTACATGCAAAACAATGAAGCTGGACCACTTTCTTACAGCACACACAAAAATAAACTCAAAATGGATTAAAGTCCTAAATGTGAGACCTGAAACTATAAAATGCCTGGAAGAGAACATAGGCAGTAATATCTCTGGCATCGACTGTAGAAACATTTTTCTAGACAGATCTCAGGCAAAGGAAACAAAAGCAAAACTAAACCATTGGGACCACACCAAAATAATGACCTTTTACACAGTAAAGGAAACCATCAACGAAACAAAAAGGCAACCTACCGAATGGCAGAAAATACCTGCAAATGATATATCCAATAAGGGATTAATATCCAAAATCTATAAAGGACTTATACAATTCAACACAAGTCAATAAATAAATGGGCAGAGGACCTGAATACACATTTTTCCAAAACCATCCAGATGGCCAACAGTCAAATGAAAAGAGGCTCAACATCATTTATCATCATGGAAATGTGAATCAAAGTCACAATGAGGGCGCCTGGGTGGCTCAGTGGGTTAAAGCCGCTGCCTTCGGCTCAGGTCATGATCCCGGGGTCCTGGGATCGAGGCCCACATCGGGCTCTCTGCTCAGCGGGGAGCCTGCTTCCTCCTCTCTCCTCTCTCTCTGCCTACTTGTAATCTCTCTCTCTGTGTCAAATGAATAAANAAATCTTAAAAAAAAAAAAAAAGTCACAATGAGATATCTCCTCACACCTGTCAGAAAGGCTAAAATCAACACAAGAAACAAGAAGTGTTGGCGAGAATGTGGAGAAAAGCAAACCCTTGTGCACTGCTGGTGGGAATGCAAACTTGTACAGCCACTGCGGTAAATAGCATGGAGGTTCCTCAAAAAATCAAAAATAGAACTACCATATGACCCAGTAATTCCAGTACTGGGTATTTATCCAAACCGTATGAATACACTACTTTGAAAAGATACATGCACCCCTATGTTTACTGCAGCATTATTTACAATAGGCGAGATATGGAAACAACTCAAGTGGGTGTCAATAGATGAATGGATAAAGAAGATATGCATACAATGAAATTATCACTCAGCCATCAAAAAGAATGAAATCTTGCCATTTGCAATAACACGGATGGAACTAGAGGGTAAAATGCTAAGTGAAATGTCAGAGAAATAACTATTGTATGACTTTACTCGCATGTGCAATTTGAGAAATACTGGAGAAACAAAGGAAAAAGAGACTCCTAAATAACAGAGAACTGATGGTTGCCAGAGGGGAGGGGGTGGGGAGATGAGTGAAATAGATAAAAGGGATTAAGAGTATACTTGTTACAATTAGTATTGAGAAATATATAGAATTATTGGATCATCATACTGTAAACCTGAAATATACCACTATATTAATTATACTTGAATAAAAAATAAATAGTATACTCATGCAATGGAATAACACATAGCAATTAATATGAACAAACCAAAGCTAAAATAGTATGAATCAATGTCATAATGCTGAGGGAAAAAAGCCATACTCAAGATATACTGTAGGATTCCATGCATATAAAGTGTAAAAACAGGCATTAATAATCTCTGGTGCTAGATATTAGAACAGCAGTTAAGACTGGGTAATAGGGAAAGCATAGTGATTGGGAAGGATGCAAGGGAGGCTTCTGGGATGCTGGCATTATTTTCTTTCTTATGGTGGGAGGTATTTCCTGGGTACATTTATTTTTTAATGGTTTTACCACGTTATATTTATCATTCCTGCTTTTTATTATACAAATACATTTTTATTGAAAAATACGTATATACGTGTGTGTGTGTATAGATAATGTTCATGATTACATTGTCTATAATGCTATTGGATTCATCAGTTATGGCATTAAATTAATTGGGGCACATCCATTAAAAAAAACAACAGGGATACCTTGCTGATCCTGCAATTTCAGTTCCAGACCAGTGCAATACAGTATCACAATAAATCAAGTCTAATGAATGTTTCCTAGTACATATGAAAGTAATGTTTCCACTATACTAGAGTCTACTAAATGTGCAATAGCATTCATTATGTCTAAAAAAAGCAACATATGTATCTTAATTTTAAAATACTGCTAAAAAAATGCTAGCCATCATTTGAGCTTTCAGCCAGTCATAATCTTGCTGGTGGAGGGTCTTGGCTTGGTGTTGATGGCTGGTAACTGATCAGGGCTGTGGCAGCTGGAGGTGGAGTGACTGCAGCCAACAGTAGACCAACAATGAAGTCAGCTACACGGACCCCTCCCTTCCCCAGTTCTCTGCAGCACATGATTTACCCCAAATAGAACCTCTTTCAAAACTGGAGTCAATCCTCTCAAAACCTGGCACTACATTTATATAATAATCTAAATTGTTTGTCATTTCCACAACCTTCACGGCATCTCCGCCAGTAGATTCTGTCTCGAGAAACCACTTCCTCTGCGCATTCATAAGCAGCAACTCATCTGCTCAAGTTTGACCCTGAGAATGCAGCAATTCAGTCCCATCTTCAGGCTCCGATTCTAGTTGTCTTGCTATTTCCACCATATCTGCAGTGACTTCCCCCACTGAACGCGAACCTAAGTCATCCATGAGGGTTGAAGTCAACTTCTTCCAAATGGGAATGGGAAAACAGACATGCTCGTTCACTTGGGAGAGAATTTTGTCAGGGTTTGTGTATGCTCGAATGCACATGCCCCTTGACCTTATCATTCCACTTCCCTAAGTTTACGCAGCTGTACTTCCAGAGGCGCACAAAGGGTGTACTCTACACAGATTGCTTCCAATGGCAAAACAACAGAACAATGAAACCTCCATCAATAAGGGTTAAATACGTACTTAAAAATAATTAGTTTGAATATACAAATATATTAGTGAATAAAGCAAATTGCAAAACAGTATAATATGATCCCATTTATGATTGTATGTGTGGTTTAATCACACAGACTTTCACATTCAAAAACAAAATTCTGGTAGGATAAACTATTCATTCTAGGTATCAGTGGAAAGGGAGATCACAGAATACAGGCAGTAATTTCCACTTTTCTTTCACTTTATACTTTTCTCGATAGTTTGAAACTTTTTTTAAACCATGAGTATAAATTTAGAAGTGTTTAGTTTCTTAAAACATTTGGATGGACTTGGCTTCTCCATCAGCCAAGTCAAAGGCCTTTTTGTTTTTTCCCTTTTCTGAAGATTTTAAAATGCACTGTTTCTCACTTTCTCTAATGTGACCTGCACTCTGTTTTTTCATATTCATTGCTTGCAATTCCTCTTTGGCTCATCCACTGACCTCCTCTTGACCATCTTCCCCCCAGTCCTCCAGTTCTCTCATCACACCTTCCTGCTACTATTATTCTCAGGCGTGTCTGCTCTGCCTTTACAGAAAAGGTACACATGCTGCAGAAATTTTCTTAGAGATCCTGCAGTAGATAATCTTTCAAGATGTGCTCTTCCCCCTCACTCATTCTAGGTGAAGAATGGTCTCCTTTTCTCACTTCTGTAGTACTATTCACAGGCCCCTAATTATTTCAATTCTCCCCTCCCCAATATACATACCCCCTCTAAGAAGCAATTCTCTAGTATCA
This sequence comes from Ailurus styani, assembly GCA_002007465.1. Lineage (NCBI taxonomy): Eukaryota > Metazoa > Chordata > Mammalia > Carnivora > Ailuridae > Ailurus > Ailurus styani. The sequence goes on from LNAC01001874.1 coordinate 9,557, forward strand.
TTTACTCAAGCATTTATTTACATTGATGGGACTCATGGGTATTTTACACATTGTATTTCAAATCCTGTGATTATGTGACACTTTTATATAACCCAATATTTTATTTTGTTGCTCCATTTGTTCTAGTTTTGGCCTTCGGAAGCTCTTTCACAGTGCTTTTTTTTTTTTAAATTAAGCCTTTCCTTTCATCAGGCACTGTAAAAGACTCCAGGCTCATCTTGTACATTCTCTGCCCCAGTCCTGGAATCAGTCATTGCTCCAGGCAGCCTTGGTTCCTATTATTATGGAATGGTATCGGAAACCACATCTTAGTGCTCTGAACTGGGCACTAGGTGTGCTCAGGGCTACTGGGGTGTCATTGCTCGTAGGCCCACGCACCCTACAGAACAAGGAAATTTGAGTGTTCCACTAACCTGTGTAGATACATATCTGTAAATACCTCTATATATCCTCTGCATCTATAAAAAGCTAAACTTGAGCTTCTACTGAGGGCTCCAACAAATCCATTATCACACGGATCATTCTATAGCCTCTCTTACTGATCTGTGAAACTGTGCTCTAACGGTGAGAAACTAGGCCCTCACCCTCTACGACCCATTTAGTTAACTGTTCAGTTCCAGCACACATGTACAATGGTTTCCAAATTGTTAACCAGCACCTCCATGAGAAGTAACTATCACCCCGAATATGGTGCGTGTATACAGTTTCATTTGCTTTTAGCCTCACAGTCTTCATTTCTAAAGCTGGGCAAGCTTAGGTTCTTTTTTCCCCCATCCCCTCCAGTGAGGTTATTAGTTGGTTTTGTCAGAGTCTGCAGTCCATCCTGGGATCACCTGATCTCCTAAATGTGCACACATGAAGGCTCACCCTTTGTACTATAAAGTTCTACAGGCTTTGACCAATATCCAGTGCTATATAGCCTACCATTACAGTATCCTATAAAATACCTTCAGGACCCTAAAAAATTCCTTATGCTTCACCTATTCAACCTCCTATACCCCTTCCCTCCAAATCCCTGGCAACATCAATCCACTGACCAGCTCTATAGCTTTGCCTGTTTCCCCCCACCCCTGCCCAACATTTTTTTTAAGACTTTGTTTGACAGATACAGCACAAGCAGAGGGGAGGAGGAGAGGGAGAAGCAGGCTCCCCGCTAAACAAGGAACCTGATGCAAGGCTCGATCCCACGACCCTGACATCATGACCTGAGGCAAAACCAAGAGTCAGACACTTAACCAACCGCACTACCCAGGTGCCCCAGATGTTGTTTTTGCATGGACTGACAATTCACTCCTTTGAGCCAAATATTATTCCATTGTCTGGAGGTACTACAGCTTGTTTATCCATTCACCAACTCAAGGACACTTTGGTTGCTGATTTTCTGGCAATTATGATAAAGTTGCTTTAAACATTTCCGTCTGGGCCCTATGTGGGCCCTAAGAGTTCCAATCAGAAGCATCACTGTCAGATGGTATGGCAAGACTATGTTTAGCTTTCTGAGAAACCGCCAATCTCCCAAAGCGGCTGTACCATTTTGCAGTCACACTATCAGTGAATGAGAGTTCCTGTTGCTCCACATCCTCACCAACATTTGGTGCTGTAAGGTTTGGATTTCTGCCCTTCTAACAGGGGTATGGGGAGATCTCTTTGGTGTTTTAATTTTTACTGCCCTGATAACAAGTGCCACTGAACATCTTTTTGTATGCTTATTCGCCATCTCTAGATCTTCTTTGGTGACATGTCTGTTCAGATCCTTTACTTATTTTTTAACTGTGTTGTCTCTTTAAGAGTTCTCTGTATATTTCTGATATGTCTTTTAGGAGATGTGGCCTTAGCAAATATTTTCTCCCAGTCTGGGGCTTGTCTTTTCATTCTCAGTGTCTTTCAGTCTAACTGGTCAATTTTTTTCTTTCATATACATGTTTTTAGTGTTCTAGCTCATCACGAAACCAAAGGTCACACATATTTTTTAATGTTTTCTTACATAAGTTTTATAGTTTGACAGTTAAAATTAGATGTACAGTTTATTTTTATTTAATTCTTACATAAGGTATAAGGTCTACGTCTAGGTTCATTTTTGCGTATGAGTGTTCAATTGTTCCAGTACCACATATGGAAGAACATCATTCCTCCCTTGAACTACCTTCACCCTTTATCAAAAATCAGTTGACTATACAGTTGACCCTTAAACAACCAGGCTCTATATGGGGACTTTTTCAATCAATATAGGGCAGTACTGCTAACATATTTTCTCTTTGTTTTGATTCTTAATGACATGCTCTTCTCTAGCTTACTTTGAGAGTGTTATATATTTAACACACAAAATATGTGTTGACAGTTTATGTTATCAGTAAGGCTTCCAGTCAACAGCAGGCTATTAGTTTTGAGGGAGTCAACAATTCTATGTGGATTTGGGACTGTGCAGCGGCCCTGGTGGGAAGGGCCACAGCCCCTAACCCCGACGCTGTCCAAGGGTCAACAGTATTTGTGTAGACTGATTTCTGGGTTCGCTGTTCTGTCCAACTGATAGATGTAGCTATTGTTTTACCCATCACAGGTAAGGATTTTAAGTTCCAGAAAACAAAGAGCCAATGTTCAAATTTTCTGCCCTCATCCAAATTCTCTCCACAGCTTTTTTCTCAGCATTATCATCTCTGAAAAGTTGGGGGTGTAAAGGATGGATAAGTGTAATCTAGGGGAAAAGTACTATGGCCATGCAACAACCCAGCACCCTCAAATACAAAGAGAATAAAATAAAACTATAGGTCTCTGTTACGGTATAAACAACTGTTAGGCACAAAATATCTTCCTACGTGTTTTCTGACATTCTCAATTTCTTAATTGGAAGCCACAAAATTTTAAGTTATTTGATTTTAACAATAGCTGTTTTAGTGTCAGCAAAGAGTTCTACCCAAATTTTGCTGGGAGGATGCCTGACATGTCTGCTATGTGCAGTTTTTCTGAATTTCAGAACTTATACTAGGATGCTGGGTGAAGCTGGTAAGAGCTGTTAACCATGTGTCTTTCTGAACCAGAAGCATTTAAACAGAGTGTGTAAAGGTGAAAAACTATTTTTAAAGATAATATGAAATACCTATAATAAGTGGACTATTTCTTAATAATCTGTCAGGCCCCAAGTTTCCTTCTAAAAGAACAGTTAAGCTACAGAGAACTGCTATATACCTTAGAGATATGCGCCTGTCCAATAGAACTACTATTCACGTGTGGCTATTTAAATTTAAGGTTCAGTTCTTCAGTTACACTAGCCACATTTCAAATGTTTAATAGCCACACATGGCTAGTGGCTACCATATAAGATAGCAGAGACACAGACACCCCCATCATGACAGGAAATTTACATTAGACGGAACTGTCTGGGAATACTGAATACAGGATCACTTACCATACGGAAGCTCAGTATGGATGACCTACTTTGCATGTACTCTGGAACGTCTTGTGATCTGATTTACTCATCCTCTGCTAACATTACTCCCAAGAGACTAGGGAATTAAGTCACAAACTAATGGTTGGCAGAAACTAAGTACTCAAATGTTTGCTGAATGTTAAGTTCTAGATGAATGCCCTACCAGGGATGGTGGCAATACTGGCAACAGAAAAAAATCCCGGAGCACACCAACACAAAAGGGCCACTACATAATGTTACAGATTATTTAAAACAGACCTAAAGAATATGCATTACACGCAAGTTACCAGCTTGACTTCATGCTACAAAGTCCATCGTCAAGTCTAGCTCATGGTCTGGCATCTTAGGGACTCTATGAAGGTTATTATCAAGGCCAAGAATAAAGCAATTTATCAGGCTCATATAAATGCTTAATAAAAAATACGTATGTAACACTTATTCCTGACCAGATACCTTAAACGAATATTAATAATCTATAAACTGTATTTGAGGGGGAGAGCTAGACTGCAAAGACACCTAGCCTTAAAATTGTTAGTTTGTGTGTGTGGAAATGTTCCCAACAGTGGCTATCTTTACAAAATGCAGCTTTCCTATCATTTCTAGGGTTCTATCAACTTCAATTTGTTTGGAGTTTTTTTTGTTTGTTTTTTTGTTTGTTTTAGTATCTAAGAGCAATTTAGAAGAGTGGAATTTAGGGAAGTGATCTACATTTGTCAAAACAGATGAATTGTTCTGTTTATTTAAAAGGTAAGGTACTGGGGCACCTGGCTGGCTCAGTAAGTGAAGCACGCGACTCCCGATCTTANGAGTGCGTGACTCCCGATCTTAGGGTAGTGATTTCAAGCTCCACGTTGGATGTAGAGATTACTTAAATAAAATCTTTTTAAAAAATTAGGTAAGAAGGTAAGGTACTGTCACAGCATGGAAACTCAAATTCATATTAAATTCCCTACTCATACCCCTCAATATTATTACTGTATTTCTAATATCATACTATATATTATATTTATTATATATATTATATATTACTATATTTATGAAATATAAACTATCTCATAGTTTTATAGGAAAAAGTACATGACAAAAATGTTGCCATTTTCTACAAAGATGAAGGCTCCTACCTTTGTTTTCTTTATCAAATCTTGAAATCTGTTAAAAGAAAATATTTTTATTCAACTGTTCAGTTACAATTAACAGACCAAAGCAGGTTATAAAAACTAAACAATCCTACCAATGATTTGTAGAGACTGGATTCAGGGTTGATTTTAATGAGTTGTAACAGATCTTGCATAGTAAATACCTTAAGGAAAAGAAAAGTTAGACATATCTTTACATCAATGTTTAAATGATAAACTAGGACATTTCTGCAGACCAAGAATCATGGTTCAGATTTAATTAAAAAATATTATGACCATGCTAATATAAAATTTGAGCACTTTCTTTTACTATTGATAACATATTAAAATCACAAGGATAGGGCGCCTGGGTGGCTCAGTGGGTTAAAGCCTCTACTTTCGGCTCAGGTCATGATCTCAGGGTCCTGGGATCGAGGCCTGCATCGGGCTCTCTGCTCAGCAGGGAGCCTGCTTTCCCCTCTCTCTCTGCCTGCCTCTCTGCCTCCTTGTGATCTCTCTCCCGCTGTGAAATAAATAAATAAAATCTTTAAAAAAAAATAAAAAATAAAATCACAAGGATAAAATATTTTTCTTGATCACATAATTAACCTCCAAATATTACACACTGAAGACAATAGGTCTAAGATAGCTATATGGTTAATGCCTTAAGGATTACAAACACTCAAATAGCTGATGAACCAGTGAATACATGTGTGAATTCCAGGGTCCTTCAACTGCAGTGAAGTTTTTAAAGTATTACTGTTTAAATAATACAAATCAAGTTTCACTGTCACTACCAGAATGAATAACTAAAGCATACCTAAAATAGTCTTAACCATTTTGGGTGGCTATTTGTTTTTTTAAAGATTTTATTTATTTATTTGAGAGNGAGAGCGACAGAGAGAGTAAGCAGGGTGAGAGGCAGAGGGATAAGCAGACTCCCCGAGGAACAGGGAGCCCGATGCTGGGGCCCGATCCCAGGACTCCAGGATCATGACCTGAGCTGAAGGCAGATACCGACGGAGCCACCCAGGGGCCCACTGGGTGGCTACTTCTAATATGTATTTCTAGGACAATACTTATCATTTACTAGGTCTACCCTGAGAACATGGATGGGTTTTCAAATGGTTTTCCTTTACAGAAAATATTCTGGAAGAAGAAAGAAGAAGAAAGANCACAAAAAAAAAAGAAAAAAAATATTCTGCATAGCATTTTAGAGTAGAAACCTTTAAGTATGTGAACTGGATTAACGACTGCTGTAACAACTATGTAATTGACTATTACTCATGCAGTAAGCAAAACTGTGAAACGTAACTGAAAACTCAGGGGTGCCTGGCTGGTTCAGTCAGTAGAACATATGACTCTTGATCTTGAGGTCATGAGTTCAAGGCCCCACTGGGCTTAGACCTTACTTTAAACAAACAACAACAAAACTTAAAAGACTGATGGACCAAACAAGAACTCCTAATGTGGATAAATAAAATTTGGTTGTTAATAAATACAGCCTATTTGAATTTTTCAAATACTAACATTGTTCTTATTTAAAACATCTGAATATGAAACTTTTAGTCAATTATAGGCAAGATAAAGAATAAAACTAGAGAGACAACACCAAGAGTTAAACTGGGGACTTCAGGGGTACCTGGGTGGCTCAGGCAGTTAAGCATCGGCCTTCAGCTCAGGTTGTGGTCCCAGGGGACCTGGGATTAAGCCCCGAGTCAGGCTCCCTGCTGAGCAGGGAGTCTGCATCTCCCTCTGCCCCTCCCCCTGTTCCTACTCTCTCTTGTTCTCACAAATAAACCTTTTAAAAAGTAAACAAATAAAAGCAAACTATGGGAAAAAAAAAGTAAACTATGGACTTTAGGTGACAAGATGTGACAGTGTAGATTCTATGCCAAAAATATATATAATGGGGGCACCTGGGTGGCTCAGTTGGTTAAGCATCTAACTCTTGATTTCAGCTCAGGTCATGATCCCAGGGTCATGAGATGGAGCCCTGCTGCAGGCTCCACAACGGGCATGGAGCCTGCTTAAGATCTCTCTTTTCCTCTTTCTGCCCCTCCCCGCCTCCCTCTTTATTATTTTGTTTTAGCCTCCCTCTTTATTTTTATTATTTTTTTTAAAGATTTTATTTATTTACTTGACAGAGAGATAGAGAGCACAAGTAGGCAGAAAGGCAGGTGGAGGGAGCAGGCTCTCCACTGAGCAGGGAGCCTGACGCAGGGCTTGATCCCAGGACCCTGAGATCATGACCTGAGCAGAAGGCAGACGTCTAACCGACATCCCTCCCACCTCCCTCTTTAAAAAAAAAAAAAATTAAGTATATAACAAAAAATGTTGCTAGTAGGGGAGGCTGTGCATGTGTGGGAGCAGGGAACATATAGGATATCCTCCTTTCTGCTCAACTTTGCTCTGAATCTCAACTGCTCTAAAGAAATTAAGTCTACCAAAAAAAATTGGCAAAGTCAGCTGTATCAGCCTTTAAAATAATCAAGCGTGACTAGATTTCTCTACCATTACTGTTAAGCATAAAGTAATTCGAAAATTGGTAAAGACAGGTGTTTTAGTATTTGACAATTCCACAGATTTTTAAAAACTATTATATCCCTCACTTCTCTTGTATAATCTTAATGAACAGAAATATCTACAGAGACTTTAACATAGTAAGAATAATACATTTTAGAGATAAAGATTTATGGCCCTGCACTGATATTTACAAATCATGTGATCACCTCTCCAGAGGCTGGTCCCTCGTCTATAATACAGGTAACGCCTACAGTNACCTAAAGTGTGACTAGTACAGTGACAATCTTACAATGGATTCAACATAAATGATAACTGTGAGTCTTAGTAGACTACACAGAATGGGAAGTTACTTCTAGCTCCAAAACAGTGATTCTACACATCACAATTTTACCAAAGACTAATTGAGATTCCAAGGAATTGATGTCACCTTTAGTATTTCCACTTTGTTATGTGATAGCATGTATAATATGAACTCAAAGATGAACGAGGGATGGACCTCGCTAGCCAAGGAATACTCCGCTCTTGTGCGGCACCTACTGTTATCTCAGAAAGAAGCTGTTAATAGAAAATTCCAAAATAGAAAAGGAAAGACTTTACCTTTTCTTTGGCCAAGCCACTTTCCGGAAAGAAAACAGAGAGTGAATACTCATAGCCACATCTTTGTAAGTGATCTGCCACGAGAGTGTTAGAAGCGCCTTCTAAGAGGGCACTCCCTTCCACTGAAATGGACCGGGGCTGCAGTTCTCCACTCAACACAGGGTGCATCAATTCGTGAATGAGGTGGTTTCGCAGCTGTGTCTAGCTCAAAACAAAGCAAAACAAAAAACAAAACAAAAATGAGAAGAGGGGAAAAAATTTCAGCAGGATTGTTTCACTGGATAAATACAGATTTGTCACATGAATTAGCATTCTTATTTCCAGAATGGTTCTGGATCCATGACTAAAAGTTAGGAACCACTCCCTAGATAACCCTGTGACACAAGTAGCCCACTGAGTTCTGGAAAAAGAAACTTGTCTTCACCAACTTCCAAGTTAACTGGTGGTTAGCCTGAACACGTGTACACTAACTTCACTTTCCCAGGAGCCCATTTCAGCAGCCTTTCATCAGGGTATCAAGTGCAGGAGACAATTCTGCCCCTTGCTCACCTCTCTGTGGACTATTAAAGGATATGAAAGTATTGTGCGTATTGATCAAAACAAAACTGGGGTCCCAAAAGGGAAATCACATTTGCAAGACAGAAATTGGTAAACCCAAAAACATATTAAGATACACTTTTGTATACAGTAATTACATCTCACGACACTGAAGTATAATTTTCTCACATTTTGTAAGCGAGAAAATTACAGTTTTAAGTGGGTCATCTTCTCAAGGTTGTAACACTAGCATTATTCATCCGGGGTTTTTTTGTTTGTTTTTTTTTGTTTTTAAAGATTTTATTTATTTATTTGACAGAGAGAGATTACAAGTAGGCAGAAAGAGAGGAGGAAGCAGGCTCCCTGCTGAGCAGAGAGCCCAATGTGGGCCTCGATCCCAGGACCCTGAGATCATGACCTGAGCCGAAGGCAGAGGCTTTAACCCACTGAGCCACCCAGGTGCCCTATTCATCTGGGTTTTAACAAAATTCCAGAAATTACTCATACTGGGTATTTGTTCTAGTCTATTTTGCATATCACCTGGAAATATACATTTGGGCTGAGCTTAAGAGTACACTGCCTAGATTCATGGGGTTCAGCAGTAAATGATAACTAATGAATTCATGTTAACAGAATACAAGCAAGAAACAAATGGAGTTCTTATTATACTTCTTTCTTCTATCCTTTAGCTCAAGAGTATAACAGTATATAATTACCAGTATAGAACAGGCCTTAGTATATGTCTAAAGTCCCACAGTTTAAAAAAAAAAAAGGCATTTACACTGAACCAGAATACACGTGTCCTGCCTCATCTAGTACAGTTCAGTAGCTGAAATGAAACGAGAGAAATTATAGCATTCTCCACCAGTAAAATTTAGAGGTGACTTAATTAAATTTTTAACAACTAAAGAATATATTTAGATCCAGCTTAATAAAATGACTTAGGGTGTCTTGCAAACAAATACTGAACTAGGATAAGATTTAGAAGAGTGATAGAAGGGC
>LNAC01001874.1:33467-46975 GCA_002007465.1 Ailurus styani
GCCTGCCTCTCTGCCTACTTGTAATCTCTCTCTGTGTCAAATAAATAAATAAAATCTTAAAAAAAAAAAAAAGAACCTGATCATTTAGCCTGTGTTAAAGGACAGTATTAAAAACCTGAGTTAAAAATTACTATATGGGCACCTGGGTGGCTCAGTGGGTTAAAGCCCCTGCCTTCGGCTCAGGTCATGATCTCAAGGTCCTGGGATCGAGGCCCACATCGGGCTCCCTGCTCAGCAAGGAGCCTGCTTCCTCCTCTCTCTCTGCTTGCCTCTCAGCCTACTTGTGATCTGATCTCTGTCAAATAAATAAAATCTTTAAAAAATAAATAAATAAATAAATAAATAAATAAATAAAATTACTATATAAGAGTAATTTAATATAGCAGCAACATGGTATAACTTTTTTTTTTAACTATGAGCATATGGTGGATTTTTAGTTTTACGTAGCTAAAGGGCCTTACAGATTAATCTATACATTTATAATTAATGTGAGTAGATTAGTATTTCACACACAGGGTGAATCCTGAAAATTCTTTAGCTTACATAGGCAACACTTATCATACCACCACTAGTTTTGCCACAGGTACTTCTCAAAACTAAAACACTAAGACAAAAATCTCCTCAAGGGGGCATTACTATTTAACAACAGAAAATTTTTGTTGAAACTTAAAAATGTGGTCTTCAGACTTTTGTTTTAGATGTCTTTGATGATTTAATTTAGAACTTTAAAATAATTTCCTTCTAGAGATCTAGGATTTGCCAGACTTTGTACTTTGACAAGTTTACTCATACCTTCTTCTTTCCTAGTTTGCAATGAATCCATTTTATGAACCCAATTCTCCTATTTGAACAAGTGCATTTGACAGAAAAGTTCAGTTTCTTGGGAAGAAACACCTTTTAAGTTGAATGCGGAAAAATTTGGAAATAAACAACATCACTACAATGGGGTATTCTCAGGAAATGTGTATGTTGTAAGTAATTTGACTAAATAGCCTGGAAAAGTTTTACTTGTAGTCTAAATTTATCTAAACCTAATGAAATTCTTTGTATTATTTCAAAACAGTACATTCAGTTTCTTAATGATTATCAACAGATTATCAATATTTGCTTCTGAACAGTGTTATTTATAAACTCTTTGTAACCTTGAAAATATCTTTATTCTAAAAGTTAATGAGCTTTTTGACTTTATTCAGACAGCTTGATCTTGATGTCACAATTCAGAACCAAATGTCACTGTCAAGATTTTGGTAGATTTAGAAGTTTCTGCAGTAGGGAATGAAGTTGATAGCATGTCCATGGGCTTCTGTACATCTAAGATGTATACATGTATAAATTTATACACCTATAAAACTATGGTTTTATAACGATATCTGTACATAGCAGTATACATAGCACTCCACAAGAAGCCGAGGCAAACAGCTTTTGCAGTGCCAAAGCCCACAGGCCTGCCTCTGTCAAAGTGATTCTGCTACAAATCGAGAATCCATATTTGTAAAATGGGAGGCTGGGACCAAAGTAACAGGTTACGTTCTTATATTGTCCTTCCCTCTGACAGTAAACTAAAGTAAGCAAACTCGTTGAGAGTTATACTAGTGAAAAGTTGTAATTCTGGAATTGTAAACAAAGAAAAGTTTGTATTATATTAACATTTGTGTTCTTACACCAAGGAGGTGTATACCAAGGGGGTGGGGAGTGGTCTGTAACAAGTGGGATCTTACTGTAAACTAGTAAATGTCCATTTAAAAACAAGTACTATAACCAGATATTTTCTGTGCTAATTGTGAGCACTTAATTTTTTCCATCCTAAATAACTTGAGCAAGGAGTTTTAAATTTGGTTTCATACCCTTGTGTGAAGTTGCTACCATAATTTTTTAGCCTGTCTGTTTGATTGCTTAAATAAAGATGTTTGTCCAAGATTATGGAAGTTCAGTCGAATTTTTAAAGTGTTGCTCACACTGCTACCGCTACTATTTCAGTCGTATTTCCCCTAGTGAGAGCCTCCAAGCTATTATCTTAACACATTTTCTAGAACTCAGATCACCTCAAGCTGGGAGCAGAAAGATACGGTTTCAGCCATGCTCACCGGAGAGACGCCAGTGTGTCCTTACTGCGTACCATCGGCTCTGCCCTCAGTAAACATATGCAGAGAGCTGTGACATGGGCTGCCAGGAGCAGCAGCATGTTTGCAGCAGAAGTTGTAGGGTGTCTTGCAAACCATAAGCCTTTCCTCTAGGCTCATGAGGGTGAGCCGGGAACAAGTAACAGGCCCTATGTGAGTATGTTACTATAGTCCAGCACCAAATTGTGTGTGTGACTGAGTCTGCGAAGGAGCTTGAAGCAAGTCCATGGACAAGCATGGGGCTGGATGGGACATCAGATGTGAGCTGCACTGGAAGAGCATGTGGGCCATGAAGGTGTGGAGTAAACCGGCACCAGGCACATGGACAGGACAGAACCAGGACTGGTGTAAGGGGGGAAAACCAGGGGATGGTACTTAAGAAAGCTAAAACGCCAGCAAAGCTTAGATCTGGTAGTAGGTGATGTCACACAAGGTTCAGGAACACAAGAGCTATGTTCAGGGCTATGTTTGCTCGCCCAAAGGGACCCAAAGAACGCACAATTCTGATACTGTCCTCTTTCGTTTCCTAGATGCTTCATGGGTTCCCGTTTCCCACGTATGTACAGAGAGAATGGATTTCTGCTCTGCCCGCACTACACCCATGTTCTTTCACGTTTCAGTCACGTCAGCCCTTGCCGGTTGCCAGTCCACAGTGGTGGCTTCGCAGAATCCACAAAGAGTCCACAGGTCCACATTTCTACTTCACTGCCCCCAAGCCACTGGTGTCCATAGTGGCTTGATATCAAGGGAAATCTTACCCATGTTTTTACAGTAACGTAAAACTCAAGGTTTCCTCTTAAGAGACATGTAGGATGTTTTCACTTCTACTAGGGAATTTTTCAAAAGGTGACAAAGACATGACCCCACTGATGGAACCGTACTTCTCCATCTTCCGCACTGCACACTGTATTTGCTACACGGGCTGCAAAGTACAACTGGCCATTCTCCAAGTTCAGTCATTTGCCTTTTTCTCAACACTGAGCTGTCTCAAAGGCTTTATGTGAGTCGAGCACAGCAGCACACACGTTGTCACAGAGCTGGTGTGACGCCGTGTGGCGAGCGCAGGCATGGGAACACTGGGGCCTCTCCTGCCCGGACCGGGGGGCACGCAGACCGTTCCTCCCTGCCGCTGGCTTACTGGGGGCATTGCAGCTACTCCCGCCAAGCCTGGCCTCCTCCGGCGCCAACTGCTTTCTTCCCCAACTCCTCTGTTTTTTCAGTATCTCATCTTTGTTTAGATAACACCAGCCAGTCAAAAGACTTTTTTGTTCCTAAAAGACTTTTTACTTCCTAAAAACAAGAGAGTCAGATCTGCAGCTACCTCTGGTTGCTTGTTGAAGAGCTTTTCCCCTCAGTTCCTTGTGGTCTCTTTAAAGACCAAAGCCGCTGCCAGGTTTTGTTCCTCCTTAGCGGTCACATTTCAGGACTGAGCTTGGTCAGCTAGCCCGTTCACTCCGAGTCACGGTGTTCAACGGGATTACTCTCCTTTCCCACCAGCCTGTTTTTACACACACGAAGATCTGTTCCTTTGACCATTTTTTGCTTCCCAGCTCTAGACCTCTTGAATATTTGGCTGAAAAAAAGGTTACTGAAAAGCTGCTTATAAGTTTTATGGGTTTTTTAAAGATTTTATTTGTCAGAAAGAGCACAAAGCAGGGGGAATGGCAAGCAGAGAGGGAGCAGCAGACTCCCCGCTGAGCAGGGAGCCCGATGTGGGACTGGATCCCAGAACCCTGTGATCGTGACCTGAGCTGAAGGCAGACACTTAACTGACTGAGCCACCCAGGCGTCCCTGCTGCTAATTTTTAAAAAAAAACCCAGCAAAGTTATTAGTTAAATCTATGTAAGAATCAAAATTACACATTATGTAAATACCTACTACATATATATTATGGGCTGAACTGTGTCCCCCCAAAATTCACGTTGCAGCCCTAGCCCCCAGTCCCTCAGAATGTGACTCTATTTGGAGACAGGGCCTTTAAAGAGGTGATTAAGTCAAATAGAGCCCACTAATCCAATCAGGGTGATGTCCTGATGAGAGGAGGAAATTTGGACACAGAGACCTGGCAGCATGGTCGGGGGACAGGGGGGTGCTGCACACTGAGGAAAGGTCAACTGCAAGCCAGAGAGAGAGACCTTAGGAGAAACTAAACCTACCAACACCTTGATCTTGGACATACAGCCCCCAGAACTGTGAGGAAAATTCCCATTGTTTAAGCCACCCAGTCTGCATTTTGTTATGACAGCCCTAGCAAACTAATACAATATGCTTCCCTTACATACTAAGTATCTAGCTCAATACCCAAGAAACAGACACACGCTGCCTCCACGGACAGGAACTGGGTGGCAAGGATACAGATCTTAAGTCTCTTAAGTCTTATGATTTTGAAACATGACTCATCTATTAAAAAAATTTACTCCTGAGGCGCCTGGGTGGCTCAGTCATTAAGCGTCTGCCTTCGGCTCAGGTCATGATCCCAGGATCCTGGGATCGAGTCCCACACCGGGCTCCCTGCTCAGCAGGAGGCCTGCTTCTCCCTCTCCCTCTGCCGCTCTCCCTGCTTGTGTTCCTTCTCTGTCTCTGTCAAATAAATAAATAAAATCTTTTAAAAAATTTTTATTCCTAATACCCACTGTTGAACAAGGTGTAGGAAACTGGCACTTTCAGATACTGCTGCTGGATGTCTGTCACTAGAGAACGGTTTGAATAAATTGGCAAACATCCATACAGCTGATAAATGAGGTAGATATACTGTAATGGAAGTATGTCCACATATATTAAGAGGAAACAGCAAGTCACAAAACAAAAGGGACACTTTTGATTGGGGGGAAAAAAAAGCAAATCCCCTAGAGAAAAAAACAAAAGGAAGAATATATAATACACACCAATTTGTTAATGGGTTCCTATTTTGTCTTTTGGGGTTTTTTTATTATTTTATTTATTTATTTGACAGAGAGAGAGAGATCACAAGCAGGCAGAGCGGCAGGCAGAGGGAGAGGGAGAAGCAGGCTCTCCACAGAGCAGGAAGCCCGATGCAGGGCTCGATCCCAGGACTCTGGGATCACGACCCGAGCTGAAGGCAGACGCTTAACCGACTGAGCCACCCAGGCGCCCTCCTATTTTGTTTTTTTGATGGAGGATTAGTTTTGGGAGGTGGGGTTGATTATAAATAATAAAACAACGGTCTCTAACCTGAGAACATGAAGAGATTTAATTTCCCCATAATTCAAAATGTTAAAATGTTTTGCATTTAGCCAAATTGTCTGTTCTGTTAGGAGATTAGACTTTCAAAAGCTTAGCTTATGGAATGATAACTGCTATTCTTTTCCAGTGGCTGCCAACCAGCAGGGCACGCTAACCCTACCAGCATGTCCTGATAACTCGCAGCAGGTTGGTTTGCCTTTGCAGGATGGGATAGGCACAAATGCAGAGCATGTGAACTTTTCCCGCAAAAGACCACAATTCGCTTTATCAGAATCTCCTTGAGAGGAAATCACGAAACAGTGTCCAATGATAGGGAAGGCACTGTATATGTAACCTAACAAAGACATCCTGTACTCTCACGCAAAGTACAATCCTCAGTATTTCCTCCAAGAGTGATAAAGCTGCCTTCTGTTTTGGGGGTGGGGGGCCCACATGTGGCACACAAATGAGTGATTACTAGTGAGAGCAATTCTGATATGAAGAATGAAAATATGAACACTTAAATAATTTTAAAGAGAATCAAGAAGTAATCAAATAACTGCAATGCAAATGCATTAGGTTTTAATCTTTATTATTTAACATTATTGCTTCAGGGAATTTTTTTCCCTCAACCAGGAACTAAATGCTAATTACATAAAAATATACACATACAAAAAGTAGTTTTCCATTTTCTCAGGAAAAAAAAACAAACAGTAACTTCCAGAATATCCAAGTGTCTTAATTATAATTAAAGTATTGATCATCTTTTTTATTAGCTCTGTAACGTACATATTTAAGTTAAACGTTAACGGACAACCATTACAATTTATAAAGGTAAGGTGCCACTACTGACTAAATTGATTCTTCCATGTGTGGATGTGTCCCTTCTCCCACCCACTAACAAAGCAGCAATATGGTTAGTTTAATTTTGTGACTAGATGATCCATTGTTGCAAATGCTCTTCTTCACCCTGTGTTTTTTTGTGTGTGTTCGTGTGTGTGTGTAAGTTGCTTAGATTACACAGGCAACCTCTCTAATGATCAACAGCAAGGTGAGCTAGGCTTGGGCTTTCGGTGCGGACTGACCGTGTCTGTCTGAATCAGGTGATCTGACCTATCCTCAGTAGCAAGCACTCTTCGAACTGCTTCCTCAAAGGCCGCTGCGACATTTGTGGCATCTTTTGCGCTTGTTTCAAAGTCAGGATAGTCGCCGTTGTCCCTGCACCAGGCTTGGGCTTCTTCTGTAGACACCTGACGTTCGCTTATGTCAATCTTATTGCCCAAAATCACAAAAGGAAAGCTTTCGGGCTCTTTCACATCTGCATAATATATGGACTCCTTCTTCCAGTTACTCAAGTTCTGGAAGCTCTGAGAATCATCAACGCTAAAAGTGAGCAGGCAACACTCAGAACCTCTGTAAAATGGCGTCCTCAGGCTTCTGAATGGCTCTTGACCGGCTGTGTCCCAAATCTGCATAGTAACAGAATGTCCATCCACCTCCAAATCTTTATTTAAAAATTCCACACCTATTGTATGGAAGAGCTCAGTATCAAACTTATTGGTCACATATCTGTTCATTACAGAGCTCTTCCCAATTCCACCATCTCCAAGGAGAATTACTTCAAAAAGTGAAGATTTTCCTGCCATTATTAATCTCAAGACTTTGACTTTAGAACCCTGTAAAATAAAAAGGTACCATTACATTCCTTTAGACCTGTACATTTCTCTACATGATTCTATGAGTATCAGTGCGTAAGGGAAATAAAACGCAGAGTCCCCATTCCTTTCTGTACAGAAAATACCGAATAGCAAGAGCTGTCATATCCTGAGCACTCGACCACATACCAGACACAACCCTCCTGTTGCTCCCTAAACAGCCAGTGAGGGCTCACTCTTCCCCCTCCTCCGGTTACAGCTGACTGAGGCGGGACTCCAAGCCAACTCTCACCCCAAAACCTTGCTCTCCACCATCCCTCTCTACTCACAATCAGCCCTGCCACAAGTTAGAGATGCAGCAGGAGACCAAAGTAGGCAGGTGTTTGTAACAACTTCAAAGAGCCCTTTGGTGGCACAGTGACAGTTTTGCTGATGGCTTTTGTTTTGTGCCAAGGGGTTTTCTCAATGACCTCTCCTTTCTCTCCTCCAACGCTATCACCATAGGAGCTGGTAACTAGGAAACCAGAGACAGAAGCTGACTGATCTGGCTGTGAACAAAAATAAGCCAATGACTGAGTAAATGGACTCCATTCTCTTCACTGGGAACAGTATTTGGACTTGGCCAAAATTAATGTCAGCATCAATGGAATTTTTTAGCAGAATATCATCATCCAGCACATTCTGCCCACAAGATGTGTTTGGGCAGTTCCAACTCTTCATAAATATGAACGTGGGCTGTCACTTGTGTGTTTCCAGAGAGACTGAGATAAACCTTAAAACTGTGGTACTCTAGTGCCCTGGGGGGCTCCGTTGGTTAAGCATCTCCCCTCGGCTCAGGTTGTGATCCTGGGGTCCTGGGATTGAGCCCCACCTCGGGCTCCCAACTCAGTGGGGAGTCTGCTTCTCCCTCTCCTTCTGCCACTACCCCCTGCTTGTGCTGTCAAATAAATAAATAAAACCTTAATAAAAAATGTGGTACTCTATGTACCCTTTTGGGGAAGCCCTGGGGCAGGATTAAACACTTCCCTATACCACAGGCACCAGCCTGTGTGGGGTAGAATTTCAGATGCCCATTTACACTTATCTACCTTTTTTTTTTTTTTTTTTAAGATTTTATTTATTTATTTACCAGAGAGCGAGGGAGAGAGCGAGCTCGCGGGAGTACAAGCGGGGGGTGGGGGTGGCGCGCGTAGACAGAGGGAAAAACAGGCTCCTTGCTGAGCAGGGAGCCTGATGCAGGACTCCATCCCAGGACCCTGGGATCACGACCCAAGCCGAAGGCAGACACTTAACCAACTGAGCCACCCGGGTGTCCCCAGATGGCTACTTTTAAGTGCCATCAGGAGCACTATTCCTACTTAAGGCTTCTGTTTTTATTCTTTATGATGGAAAATTTCAAACACACACAAAATTTCTGAAAAATGAGAATAATATAATGAAACCCCAATGGATCCCCAACCTAGTTTCACCAATTATCAACTTATGGCAAATCCTGTTTCTTCTGTAACTCCCCACCCTCCCCAGTTATTTTGAATCAAATTATATAATTTAATCTATAAATATTTCATTATTACATGGCTTTTATATACATTAAAATTTGTAAAAGGAGACCACCTTTGGAGGAGCACTAACAAAATTTTCTGTAATGATGGAAATGTCCTCCATCTGCACTGTCCAATATGGCAGCCACTAGCCACATGTGACTACTGAGCATCTGACACGTGGATGGAGGGAATGAGGAACTGAATTTTAAATTTTATTTAATTGTAACTAATTTGAATAGCCACATTTGAAGAGGCAACAGCTGTAGTGGCCAGCACAGTTCTAGAGCAAAAATGATAATTAACTTTTAACATGAAAGTTATTGTGAATCCCTCAATGGGAAGGTAATGAAGATATGAAAAATAATTGTTACATTGACTAGGATGGATTTGGAAATTCACTGCAGTAAACATTATCTGGCTATCTCCTGGTTATATGCAAATGTGACCCAGTAAAATGGAATTAAATATGTCCTGTAATGTGCAAGAATTCTGCATTTCCAACTACATGATACATTCTTCTGGTAAAACCTGTAGAACTTGTCTGTAACTCTTATTGGCTCTTTTAAATTACTACTACTGTAATTACTACTATAATTGATACAATTTAAATTGGCCAACGAAACTGTGAGGCAATCAAAGTACTTACCTCTTGGAGACTTTTTTGACTTCACAGGATTGCTCTGCTCAATGCCCAAACTAAATTCACGTCAGAGAGGAAGCTGAAACAACCCCAAACCCCTTAATCTCCTGACACAGGTAACAACTTGATAAATCTGTTCCTCTAACTTTGCAATCTTGCCTAAACAACTTCAATTTATCCAAAAAAAAAAAAAAAAAAAAATAACAAAACCAAAAATGCACACCAGCTATTATGACATGGGGAAAAAGCGTTGGTTTAAGGCCCTATCCTTATCGCTCTTCA
This sequence comes from Ailurus styani, assembly GCA_002007465.1. NCBI lineage: Eukaryota > Metazoa > Chordata > Mammalia > Carnivora > Ailuridae > Ailurus > Ailurus styani. Next base: position 42,893 of record LNAC01001874.1, read on the forward strand.
CTGGTTCTCCAGAGATTCAGATCTAAGTCCAACTTCAAAGACAAGACACCTAAGCCCTGCTCCCCATTTTTTACTTCAGTCATTTGGAAATGCACAGTTACACGGAACTGAAATTCATTCAGTTCCACCTGCTCAGCTCCCATGCTCTCCCTTGCCTTGGCCCTGGTACACGGCTGCTTCCTCTGCTAGTGATCCTACCCCACTTCACCTAACAACTACCTGCCGAGCCCTCGGAACCACTCAGCATGGTCATCACCAACACCAGGAACTTTCCCCAGCAGCCTCCCATTCCACGGTTGTTCCTTTCACAACACGAAAGTTCCATTATGTGTTATAAGGATGTAAGAGTTGGGCGCCTGGGTGGCTCAGTGGGTTAAAGCCTCTGCTTTCGGCTCAGGTCATGATCTCAGCGTCCTGGGATNTCTGCTCAGCAGGGAGCTTGCTTCCTCCTCTCCCTGTCTCTCTGCCTGCCTCTCTGCCTACTTGTAATCTCTCTCTCTGTGTCAAATAAATAAATAAAATCTTAAAAAAAAAAAAGGATGTAAGAGTTGTGTGTGATTCTAGTATATCATTTATCCCAGTATTTGAGTAAGCTCTAAGTACCTTACCAGACACAAAGTTTTATTGCACAGCACTGAATTGTTAGGATCTTCACATCAAATTATAAACCAGATTTATGCAACCTAATAACCTCCACCCAGATGACTGGTTGCATGTATCTACCAAATTAAGTCTTAGAGATTCCTTGAGAGTTGTCATTTATAATTTTATCAGGATACTTTGACAAAGTCCTTTTCTTTTTCCATAATAACGTGGGACTTCCTAGTTGGTGCCATTATTCTGATTAAACAAATCTGGGGTATGCTAGATCCATGCACCAGGAAGTGGGGTATGATTTTTTACAGTTCCCATCTGTAATTTGGGGCCTCGCAGATACCCTATTTGCAAGGATGCTGGCATTTGCTAAAATAATATATATACAAACATTTCTCTGATTCTTACTGTAGAATACATGTATATAAACATACACGATGATACAGATAATATAAACCATCTTATTTCCCACAGAATCCAACAAAAGCTAGCTTCAGGCAATCTATACATTAACATAACCATACTAGCTTAGAGACATTAAAAATACTCCCTTTTTCTTTCCTAAAAACAGTAAAACCCTTTGAAACTTCAGTATAAGATGAATGAATAAAGGTATCCTATTATGTTATTTTCAGAACTTACCTTAAAATATAATGTGAAGTCTTTTATACTCCATAGTTCGGAATGACTGCCCACGGACATTAATAAAAAGCCTCACCAAGGTTAAAACATGACTTTAACAATTCAGCTAAATTTGATAAAGAATCCTGAATAAGAAAAGCATATTACATAAGTCATAAATGTTACCTTAATTGTTCAGGTCAAGCAGCATCATTATCTGCAAAGAAAAAATTAGAAAGCTCACCTTAGTAATGTACTTTTAATTTGTTTTCGTAGTTTTAAAAGTAAAAACAAAAATTAAAATGTGAATAAATATGACTTCTATTAGCACCCAGATTCTTAAAAGGAAAACCAGAAAAAAATAAATAAAAATAAAAATAAAAGGAAAACCACACCTGAAAGTTTTACCCCTGACACAGACCTTTTTTAAGCAAAGGGCATTTTTATGAAGCTTACATACGGCAGCCTTTAACTTATAAATTCAATCAACGAATAAATGAGACTCTTCAGAACTTTGACATTTGGGGTTAAAGATGAAATAGCAACAGTAACAACAACTGTAACAATAAACACTGACTAAGCCCTGTAAGCCCTTTACTCTGCTTCATTGTATCCACTCTTCTCAAGTGTCTCCCTCTGCTTACACTACAGATGAGGACCCTGACTCAGAGGGGTCTACCACCTTGCCTGAGGTCACACAGCTAGGAAAAGATGAAGAGAGGGAGATCTCAAGGCAGCTATTTCAAAGGCTGCCACTTAACCCATTAGGCTCAGTTGCCTGTGCATTTATTTCTGAGGGTTTTCCTGTTGGCTGCTGCAGGCAGAATGAAAATAAGCAGCTGGGATGTTAAGAGTCTTTCAACTGCTGGCTTTATTTCAAGAACTGCACAGGAACGAGTTAACCTGATAGAACCAGTAGTGTTCAATCCACTGACAGGTACTATAAATAAAGCACATCTAACTGTGCCTAAGTTTTGTTGTTTTTTTTTTTTTTAAGATTTGATTTGTTTGAGACAGAGAGAGAGGGAGGGAGAAGTAAACTCCCCACAGGATGCAGAGCCCAACGTGGGGCTCAATCCCAGGACCCAGGATCACGACCTGAACTGAAGGCAGACGCTTAACCAACTGAGCCACCCAGGCGCCCCAAGTGCCAAAGTTTTAATAGAATTTCAATAGTTCAAACATTTTTTTAAAGATTGTATTTATTTTACAGAGAGAGAGAAGGGGGAGAGCACACATGCACAAGCAAGGAGGAGCAGAGGGAGACGGACAAGCAGACTTGATGCTGAGTGTGGAGACTGGTGTGGGGCTCGATCTCACAACCCTGAGATCATAACCTGGACCAAAAACAAGAGTGGGATGCTTAACTGACTGAACCACCCAGGAGCCCCTGAACATGTTTTAAATGAAACGTGAACCAAATGTTGGCAAAACTCCAAAGCATCTCCCCAGAAGTCTAGTGTTCCACAGAGTGGGTGGCAAAGCAGTTTTTACACAAGCGCTTAGTGAAGCCGCCTCTGTGTCTGCTGCTGGATGCAGCCACACCGGCCCCGCCCCTCCCGCGTGCAGCCTGTAGGTGGGGAAAGTGACAATCTGCACACACCCATGTGTGTTACAACTATGGCAAGACCTACAAATGAAAGGCACTTGACAGAGAGTGCAACTATGCACACTGAACCAGAAACCGAATGATCTGAATGGTGCAGGGGGTTCTGGCCAGCATCCCCCTGGCTGAGTGAGAGAGGCAGCGTGTAAACCTGCAGCGCTCGGTCAGACCCTGGCCGCACATGTGAGTATTTCATGGAGCCACATGTGATTGCAAACATCAGGGGGACTTAATTTTCATACCCTACGACCCTGTAACTCAGCCAGCTACTTCACGTGCTGCTCAGTTAAAAAGGTGATGACTCCAAGGCCAGGGGAAACGGGGCTGTGTTCAAGCGTGTCAGTGAGAGACTACACACCAGTCTCCAGTGTGGGCTCTTCCAAAGCAGTGTCTCAGCGATCATTTTAGCTGCATGCTGTCCACAGAGAGCAGACTCACCAAGGTCTGATTCCATTGTAGGGGGATCTGACCCAGGCTGAGCTCAGCAGCAGGAAGATTGGCAATAAGAGGAGGAGAAAACCCCCAGAAAAGCAGAGGCAGCCGGAGCCAGAGCCAGGAAGTGGCAAAGGCAGCCTGGCAGAGGGAGAGCCCAAGGCAGGCCTGAGCACCTGGAGCCCAGAGAGGGAGGAGCGCACTAGGCACATGGGAGGGGAGGGGAGGGAGCGGCCCTGGAACAGGCCGGGCCTGAGACGCGTGGGAAGGATTTCCCCACACCCCTGAACTGATGACAGCACTGAAACAGGCTCAGCAGTGGGCACCCTGCTCAGATGTGGAGTCCAGAAACGTACCTGGCTGAAGGGAGGGAAAGAGGGAGGCCTCGGGCAGAGCTTCACTGGGTGCCCTTACGGTCCCTTTCAAATACCAGTGGCATCAGCGGGCTTTGGGATTTAAAATGGTGGCTTTTCTGCCTTATAGGTGATCCTGCAGTAAAATGTTCACTCTGTAGCTTTTATATTTCATCTCCCTTTGATCCTTTCCTCTTGCTACCCTTGCCAACTCCTGCTCACCCCTGTAGATGAAGCTAGACCTCATGTCCCACTGAAGTCCCTTCCCCCACATTCCTAATGTGCCCTGAACGTGCCTCTAAGTGCAGAGGTACTAATAGTGAAATTGGCATGCCTACTATGTCTAATAAAAATGAAACATGCTCAGGGCACCTGGCTGGCTCAGTCGGTGGAGGATGCAACTCTTTTTTTTTTTTTTTAAAGATTTTATTTATTCATCTGACACAGAGAGAGAGATTACAAGTAAGCAGAGAGGCA
>LNAC01001874.1:48508-59128 GCA_002007465.1 Ailurus styani
CAGAGAGCCCGATGCGGGCCTCGATCCCAGGACGCTGAGATCATGACCTGAGCCGAAAGCAGAGGCTTTAACCCACTGAGCCACCCAGGCGCCCCATGTTGGTTTTTTTTAAGAGCTTATTTATTTGAGAGAGAGAGCTTAAGCATGGGAAGGGGCAGAGGGAGAAGCAGGCTCCCTGCCAAGCAGGGAGCCCAACACAGGGCCCAATCCCTGGACCCAGAGAACATGACCTGAGCCGAAAGCAGTTGCCCAACCGACTGAGCCACTGAGGCACCCTAAATAAATAAATCTTAAAAACAAAAACAAGTAACCCAATTTAAAAATGGACATAAATGGTCAACATCATTAGCCAGTAGGGCAATGTAAATCAAAACTACAATGAGGTAACACTTCATANCAACACTTCATACCACTAGGATGGCTAGAATCAAAAAAGACAGACAATAAACAAGTATTGATGAAGATACTGAGAAACTGGAACCCTCACACACTGCTAGTGGGAAGGTAAAATGGTGCAATGATAGTGGAAAATAGCCTGGTTTCCCAAAAAGTTAAACATAGACTTTCCATATGACCCAGCAATTCCTCTTTTAGGTATATACCTAAGAGAAATGAAAACATACTCCACACAAAAACTTGTACATGAATGTTCATAACAGCATTATTCATAATAGCCAAAAAAGTGGAGACCACTCAAATGTCCATCAACTGAATCATTAATAATATTACATGTGGCCTCCCATTTATATGTAATGTTCAGAATAGGGAAACCCACAAACAGAAAGTAGATTTGTGGTACCAGGAAATGGGGGGGGAGTAAATGGGGAGTGATTGGCAATGGGTACAGGAATTCTTTTTTTGGCAGGGTGATGAAAATATTCTGGAATTAGATAGTGGGTGATGGTTGCACAACTTTCTGAATATACTAAAAACCACTGAACTGTATACACTAACAAGGTGAATCTTATGGTATGTGCGTTGTATCTAAAGAATGCAGGTGTATATTTATAGATGCACGCAGTCACACAAATATGTATATGGTCTAAGAATTGTCAGTAAGACCCTAAAATTAGATTTATGCAAAGCCAGGAATGGTCTCCTTGTCCCTTCATCAATGTCCTTTTGAATGAACAAACCTGTTACACACACAATAGATATCTTAGGGTTACAATACACGGGCTGGCACCAACACATGTTGTATACAGCACACAACAGGCTGTATGGGGAAATGGATAAGTAGGTCACTGGCAGGAAAGAAAATGAACTATGCTTTCAGCAGGTATCTCAAAACTGAAGACAAAAAGCACTGTATGTCAACCATTTCCTTTTTATAACACTATTTTTCCAACTTTTCTATTGTGTACTTGAATCTTAACTATTGATAGTTTATTAGCAGTACCCTTTTCTCTGGCTTTCCCCAACCCCTTGCTGGTTTCCGACGCCATCATACTACAGCAAGCCATCATACTACAGCAAACCGAGAGGGAGTCAGATGCAAGCAGAGAAAACAGAAATCTCTAATAGGAATGTTTATAGGGATTAAAGGCAGACATTTTTTATTGTTTATAGATCCAAGTGCCTCCATTCTTAACAGATAACTAACCCCATTTATTTCATTGTTTTCATTATATAAAGGTTTTGGGTGTGACATACAAAGGGCCATCCAACCTTAGTTACAAACCTGTCCCAATTGTATCACTACAACTCACTGCCCCACACCTATCACAGGAATTTACAGCCCAGTCTTTGTTCAGGCCCTTATCTTGGACTGGAGTTCCCTCCCAACTCCTAGCTGTTCAAAGGCCTAGTTCAGATCACCTCATCCAAGAAGCTTGCCAGGGCTACCCCCAGAAACCTACTCTTCCACTTTTCTTTGCACTCATCATCATTTCCACCTGATTACAGCTCTCACTCACTTCAGCTCTCACTCACTTGTGCTCTAACCGTTGTCAGTTGTGTATGTGTCTCTTTCCTAATTACAATGTCAACTCCCTAGGAGGGACACACCACACCTAATTCTATCCATTTGTCCTCTTGGTTCTGCAACATCTTGCACAAAACTTTACATATGGTGAGGTATCAAATAAGTGGAAAACTGAGAACAAAGAGTAAATAACATCCCCCTCTGTTCTCATTATTCTATTCTTATTTTTCTATTTGTACTTTCCCTATTCAATCAATTCTTCCCCCATTCTATTTTTGAAGTCCATTAAAATGTGTGGGAAGGGACAAAAAATTGATTTTTTCTTGCAAGTCCAATGAAACCACCACTTTAAAATAAGCACTACTGGCTCCAACAGGGAGCTGGTGAACATTGAAAACAACATTCCTCTAATAAGATGCCGAAGGGAGAGTAGGATGGGTTTGTAAACTGCTCTTCTCAAAATTTCAGATTTGAAGCATATACTCTGTAACCCCTTGACTAGCTCTTACTTTCAAACACTTAAATTGAATTTATCACTCTTGGTTTAAATTTAGGAACAGATTTTTTTCCTCAAAATCACACATTCCTTTGGCATTTACCCTGAATGTCCCAGTTGAGAGGCATACCACTTATTCTGAGACTCAAAGAAACTAACCAAGGAAACAAAAGCATGGATAATCTCTGAATTATTTCTATTTTCGCTCAGAGCTGGATTCATTCCTTGAATCTTAGTTATCAGTGTGTCTCACTTAACAACCAAATTAGTTCCACTCTGTTTCCAGTGTTCATGGTTGTCTTGCTGAAATGCATGAGCAAGAAGCAAGTCAAGGAAGTCATTAAGTCTAATGGGTGCTCCATCTCTACAGCAAGAAGTCCACACACACACACACACACACACACACACACACACACATGGTGAAGACTTAAGCAAAATACCATAGGAAGAGACCAACTTGGAGGCACAACTTTTTTTTTGGAGGCAGAACTTGCCAGATGAAATAAACCATCTAGTTGACCACTGAACGTTACCCCACAGACAGAGATAGCAAGATAAGGGAAAAACTGTAAATCAAACTACACTATCATGATGCCAGAGTAGAACACCCTATTTAAAGAACTCATTTCGGGCGCCTGGGTGGCTCAGTGGGTTAAAGCCGCTGCCTTCGGCTCAGGTCATGATCCCAGGGTCCTGGGATCGAGGCCCACATCGGGCTCTCTGCTCAGCAGGGAGCCTGCTTCCTCCTCTCTCCTCTCTCTCTGCCTGCCTCTCTGCCTACTTGTAATCTCTCTCTCTGTGTCAAATGAATAAATAAAATCTTAAAAAAAAAAAAATAAAAAAAATAAAGAACTCATTTCAATAAACTTTTTTTTAAAGATTTTATTTATTTGCGAGAGTGCAAGAACGAGTTGGGGGGAGTAGAGGGGGAGGTGAAAGGTGGGGAAAGTCTCAGGCTGACCCCATGCTGAGCGTAGAGCCTGATGGGCTCCATCTCACGACCCTGACACCATGACCCGAGCCAAAACCAAGTTTAACTGACTGAGCCACCCAGGGGACCCGCTAAGCCCTCTTTTTTGAAGATAAGTCACCTAATTAAATTTCTAAGACATATATACTCACAATTTTGCTTAAAACAAGGTACCTCTGTAGTTAGGTATACAAACTAATCATTAACAGTGATGGAGAGAGTGGAGGGAAAAGAGAGGTTAAGGAACTAAGTCTTCTTAAACCATCCTGAAAATACAAAAGCACCATGATCAGACAGAACCTTCTGCAATGATGGAAATATTCTATTCCTGCACTATCTAGTATGGTAGTCACGAAGCACATGTGGCTTTGAGCACTTGAAATGTGACTGATCTGAGGAACTAAACTTTGCATTTTACTTAATTTTAATTAGTTTAAGTTTAAATTGCTACATGAGTACTGGATAGTGCGGGTATAGAGTGTGCCTCACTGGGGAGTCCATGAAGCAGCTGCAGGGAGAAAACACACCTCCTAGAAGGACATGTGAAAGAAGGATGAATGTATAGATGGAAGTGTGTGCTTCAGCGTTTCTCTGGAAAGAGTACAAAGGGTTTCATCTGATTCTTAAAGGGATCTGGAATGATAAAGACATGTCCACATCATTTGTGTGTATGTGTATAAATTTTTTTTAAGGTAAATTCCACCCACGACATGGGGCTCAAACTCACAACCCCGAGGTCAACAGTCGCCTGCTCTACCTGAACAAGCCAGCCAGGTGTCCCTATGTCATTCGTATATGATGCGTGATCCATTTGTGCAACTCATAACACCCTCCAGACTTTCATCTTTACTGGGCATCACTATTTCCCTATTCTCTCCCTCACCTGTGAGACTTATAATACTACATTTTGACCATGAACTGTGACAGTTCAGTGAACAGACTTACTCGGGGGAAACTGCTAAGTGAGGATAATGTTTTGGTCTCTGTTCTGTTTGATGAGGTCCTTAAAAGAACACCCATAAATCTATAATAAGACACTGACCTGTGAAAGACACTTAAACTGCTTGAAAATAAAAGAACTTTTTTTAGTTTAAGGTTGTTTAAGATACTTCAGCTAGTTTAAGGTTGCACTGTGAGGGATATAATTCAAAGACAAAGAAATGGAACAGGAATAGGAATAGGAAGACAAGATAGGAATATTGGAAATTCAGGCTAGGTTTCAGGTGGAAGACTGCATTGTGAAAGAAATGAATTTAAATATGCATGTTAGCAAAATGCATTAAAGCAGCAAAACACAAATTAAATATGATCTACAATGATCTGCTGTAACTTAAGGGGACATTGATTCTGACTCAAGTCAGGTAAGAAACCAGGTGTCTTTAATTTGGAGCAGAAAAGGGTAAGGGCGGGAGAACTTCCATAAAAACCCAGGAAATAGTACACAAACACGACCCCTAAGACATGAAGCCACAGCAAAGTAGAAAGAACTTCTTGGCTGTTAAGAAATTAAGTAAGAGGAATGGGGATTTCTCAAGATATATTTCAAGAGGACAGTTGTATGTCTAGCATATAGGACTCAACTGGATGAGAGGAACCCACTCTGCGGGGAAGTGGTTACCAGGTCAAAATGAGAAGACACAGGAGACAACAGCAGCTGCCTTACAGGAAAGTTCACTTCACCCTACTTCTCCATCAGCGATGCCCCAGTTTGTCCCAATCAAGGTCCTGGAGCTGGCTTTGCTTACACAAAGCTTCCCAAGCCCAAACTTACTCTGCCATCACTACTTATTTCACCTCTATGCCTGATCAACCCTCTACTCCACTCACTGCGCACAGGCTCCCAACTTCTCCGTCTCCCTGAATGTTAGCAGAAGTCACCAGAGAGCCTAAAGGCCAATCCTCATCTAAATGCCCAAGGGACACACAGCCCTAAAGCAAACAGAGAGAAAAGTGCTTCTTTCAGGACTTCACTTTGTACGCTTCCAGAAAACACCTCCACAGCTGACCACCTAGTACGGTGAGTTCTCGCAGATGTAGCCATTTGTCTGGATGTACAAGACATAAAAACTCAAAGGGTACTCAAGACATTTTTCTTAAACAAATAAGGGAATGGAGGCCCAACTGGGAAAGGATCTTATGAAGTATCACACCTCTAGCTGGAGGCATAGGTGGGACCTTCAAGTGTGAGCCAGGACTCGGCCACCATTACTGTCTCTATTAGGTCTAATAGCCCGGCAGTGACCTTGAAAATGCTTTCTATTTAATGGTCCATAAAACTCCTCTTAGCTGGGGCGCCTGCGTGGTTCCCTCAGTTAAGCCTCTGCCTTCCGCTCAGGTCATGATCCCAGGGTCCTGGGGTAGAGCTCCACATCGCACTGGGTTCCCTGCTCAGGAGGGAGTCTGCTTCTCCCTCTCCCTCTGCCTGCTGCTCCCCCTGCTTGTGCGTACGCGTGCGCACACGCACTCTGTCTGTCAAATAAATAAATAAAATCTTAAAAAAAAACAAACAAACCAAAAAACTCCTCTTAGCCTTCTGCAACTTAGATAACTCCCTAACAAGCTCTTAAAGTAGGTATATTGCAAGGTTGAAGCCGTTCCCTCTTCCCAAACCACATCTTCCTGGGATATAAAACCCAGTGATTCATAAAGTTGACCTCCATCCTCCCCCTCCTTGGGAAGAGAATTCCAATCCCTTTCACAGTGTTCATGTGATACCTTGATGGCAGTTCAAATTCAACATATAAAACCAAGCTAATTATTTTCCCCATTTCCAAAATCTCTTCTGTCTATTCATTTCATTCACCCACACAAGAATGTGTCCACTTCCCTAACTATTCCCATTGTCTTCTTTGCTCAAGTTACAAATGTTATGACCATAATAACAGTAGCCACCACTGTTTACTGAGTATCTACTAGGTATCTGGCACATAGCACCTTCAAATCACCTGCAAGTTGGGACACTATCACCCTATGTGTTACATATCACAAAGATGAAGTAACTTCCCCGATCTAATTAAACAGAGCAGACTGACCACGTTACCTTCACTCCCACCAAATGACAAAAAAAAAAAGTCTAAAAAATGTAAAACCCAAAAAGGACAAGAGGGAACAACTGTAGATGACAGTCAGCAATGAAATTGAGAGGGAAAGCGAATGCTCTAGTAACAACGAACAGAAGAGACAAGGAACGCTAACTCGGTCTAGCGATGAGAAAGCTGATTCCCAGGGAAGACCTGAAGAGGCACACCGACACTTCTGGACAGTTCTTGAGACAGGCTGGCCAGGCTGAAAGCACAGTGGTTTCTCCTGAAAGGCCACAGACCCCATGACCACCCCCTCTGCACCTAGAGGGTCCTTTCTCCACTGGCAAACCTACTCCCTAAAGAAGTGTGTACAGCAGAAAATGGGGATGAAACCCTACGGACAACAAGGGAGAGAGGATCAAGGGTCAGTCTGCACAGGCAACAGAGGCAGGACAGGCTCTTCTCAATTTCTGAGGGAGCCACAGAGGTAGATGTCTGGAAGACACGATGCAAGCTTGCGCTTAAGGGAGTTCATGGTTTCAACATGAGATTGTACCACATTCCTTTCCATGACATTGTTATCTTTGCAAAGCTGGGTTTTCCAGGACTGGTGTGATAAAAATCAAGTACTACGCAAATATTAAGGTGGAACAGGATATGAGGGTAGTAGCTGTTTGCTCCAAAACAACTATTTATGAAATTTTATTTAAGATTACTGGAACTCAGGGCACCTGGGTGGCTCAGTCTGTTAAGTGTCTGCCTTCAGCTCTGGTCATGATCTTGGGGTCCTGAGACGGAGCCCCACATTGGGCTCTCTGCTCAGTGGGGAGTCTGCTTCTCTCTCTCCCTCTGTGCACGCTCTCTCAAATAAGTAAATAAATAAAATCTTTAAAAAACATACTGGAACTCATTCCTGACAATGTTCTGCATTCACCAACGTGTGGTCCTCAAGCAGTTCTTCTGTTGTTCTGTTCTGACTTCCAACTAAACCATGTATGTATTTTCAGGTACGTTTATTTAATCACTGCTCTGATTAAATACACAAATGAGAAACTGCACAGACTAGAGCAGGTGCCTAGCTACACACCACAGTCCAGTGAGTTCTAACTTTTTTGAACCTGTTAAATCATTTAAACACTCCTCTAAGGGCGCCTGGGTGGCTCAGTCAGTTAAGCGTCTGCCTTCGACTCAGGTCACGATACCAGGGTCCTGGGATCAAGTCCCAAGAGGGGCTTCCTGCTCAGCGAGGAGTCTGTTTCTCCTTCTCCCTCTGCCTCTTCCCTGTGCTCATGCTCACTCTTTATCTCAGAAAAAAAAACCCCAAAACCAAAACTTTACTAAATAAACACTCCTCTAAGTGTTCTACATAGCAAGTTCTAGAAGAGAGATCTGTAAGGCTTTTTTCAGGCTTCTCTAACACTGACAACACAACCACTCATATGAAAACTACCTTGGCCTCTGGACCCAAAAACCTAGTCCAATTCACAAGAATTTGGAATTAAAATAGTTTAGCTTGCATTGAACTAACTGTTCAGTTTGTTAGTTTACACTGCTCTGCAAGCCTTCACACTTGGATAATGAATGTGGCCGCGGAATCAGTATATCGAGTTGCTCCATACTCTTTCTCCGTCCCCTATCAAACAACAGCATAGATTTGTAAGGCATCAGGCCGTGGACAGAAGTGGTCTGTGTCCACACTCCCCACCATGAAGTGAGCTGGCTTCAGTGAGGGCAGAATGTAAAGCCTCGACTGCCTGCTTCATTTCTGTACTTCCTTCCAAATACACACCCCTTTCCCCACCCCATGCTGATCTAGCTGTCAGCTTACTGGCCTTCACTTACTTCTAGCTGTCCTCTCTGTGCTCCTGATAAGCAACAACATTCTAAACCCTGTCTAAACCACAAAAGTGATGGAAGAATACAGAATGTGGAAATACCCAGAGCTCAACTTCCACAACACGTACAACACTCTGTGTAACACGCACAAGATTCACTCTGGAAAACAGAGATTCCTCCTCCAAGGTACGTAACAAGCCTAGGCACCCCCGGGCTCCCCGGCAAGCACAAGGCCCGCGCCGCCTCCAGCCTCACCTCTCCAACACAGGGAGAGGGCAGGCCTCCTCGCCCTGTTTACACACCCGGGTCCCCCAGGCTTCCTCCCTCAGGTACCCAGGACGGGCCTCTGCATCACAGCTTTCCCAACTCCGCGAGGCTCATTTTATGAGCTCATCGCCGCCCCCCCCCTGCCCACAAATCCTTAATAAATGCTCTCTGTGGATGACCTACTTAGTCACAAGCTCTATTTTCTTGTCCTTGGTTTTGACTAACAAATTTATTACCTAGCTAGCTTTCAAGTGAGACGCGTTTCTCAAACACAGAAGCACACTTCTATTTGGCTTCTTTCTTCCTGCTGCTTAACCAGCATGTTGCCTAGAGCGGAACTACTTGGAAGCCAGTAACGTGATGTCTCTACTTGGTGTCATATAATCTCACAGAGATTGTAAAGTACAACCATCTCATTTTACAAAGAAAGAAATGTGGTGACCTAACTTGGCCAGAGCAGCAAGCCAACTATAGACGGAGCAAGACTCCTCTGAGGCCAGTGCCTGTTCTTCCTGTACCAATTCCTCTTGACGCTTCACAGAATGAAATCTCTCCAATTAGGTAAGAACACATATATCCCTTTGCTAGATCCCATATGATAGCAATCATTTTTAGGTGTACAATTTAGCAGCCCCTTTACCCCACAGGAGATAACTCCTGATAAGACACAGAGAAATCTATAATTAACAAAGAACATGCTATCCATCAGCATGAGTCAAAAGCAAAGCTACCCACAAAAGATGCCATCTTGGCTGCATGAGTAACACTTTCACAGTGATTCCTAAAAAGGTAGCCAAACCTTTCTGAGTCCTCCTCTGAATCACTTACCCCCAAGTTCGCCTAATAGCTACATCGACCACTACAATGGAGTAATACATACACTGAAGGGTCTAATCTTAGACAGGTATGGTGAAAATGGCTGGAAAACAACAGAAAAAAAATGATGCAAAAGTCATCTTAAAAAATTTCCTCATTAATTTCTTCATTTCCATGATAAAATGCATGCATAAGTACTGCCTACTGAAGCTAAACCTAAGGAAGAATTTCATGCTCAACAAGAACGGCTTCTTGATTTGATTCTTGTAAATATTCAGATGTGGTCAACCTAAAAAGCTATCAGAAACACATCAGGGGCGCCTGGGTAGCTCAGTTAAGCATCTGCCTTTGGCTCAGGTCATGATCCTGGGGTCCTGGGATTGAGCCCCACACTGGGTTCTTGGCTCAGCAGGGAGTCTGCTTCTCCCTCTCCCTGCTGCTCTGTCTACATGTGATCTCTCTCTCAAATAAATAATAAATAAAATCTTTTTTTAAGATTTTGTTTATTTAGTTGAGAGAGAGAGAGATTACACATAGGCAGAGGCAGGCAGAGAGAGAGGAGGAAGCAGGCTCCCTGCTGAGCAGAGAGCCCGCCATGGGACTCGATCCCAGGACCCTGAGATCACGACCCAAGTCGAAGGCGGAGGCTTTACCCCACTGAGCTACCCAGGCGCCCCAATAAATAAAATCTTAAAAAAAAAGAACAAACACATCAACTGTTTCCCATTTCATCTAAGTCCAACCACAGTAAATGCCTTACAAGTACCTGTAAGTGTACAGCTATTCTGTTTCTTAATGACACCTAGCCCCTGATCTTGAGTAGCCCAGGCAATAAATTTTGTTCTAGGACAGAGTCAGAATCTGCTCTTACGATTATGATTAGACTGTAAGCTTCACAGAGTTGGCGACTCCCTACTGCCCTTCATATTACCGTCGCCTTCATATCAGTGCCCAACAGACTGCCCAGTATTTATTGACAACTGGAATAATATGGAAACCAAACCCCTAAGTCTATTTCAACAGCTCTGAAATGGCTCTCAAGTTCTTTCTGACACTTTTGCCTTAAAAAAAAAAAAAGATTCTGGGGGCACCTGAGTGGCTCAGTTGAGCGTCCAACTCTTGGTTTCGGCTCAGGTCATGATCTCAGGCTGTGGGATCGAGCCTGGCGGCCAGCTCTGTGCGCACTGCAGTCTGCTTGGGATTCTCTCTCCCTCTCCCCCTGCCCTTCCCCTGCTCGCATGTTCTCTCTCTAAAATGAAAGCATAAAATCTTTAAAAAAAAAAAAAAA